>JAUMHH010031112.1:0-44989 GCA_032359455.1 Chlamys rubida
TACATAGCCTGGCTCTGTAGGGAGGACTGGGGTCTCATCTAGTGACATGAGTCTGTACATAGCTGGGCTCTGTAGGGAGGAAGGACTGGAGTCTCACATAGTGACATGAGTCTACATAGCTGGGCTCTGTCTGTAGGACGGGGTCTCAAATAGTGACATAAGTCTGTACATAGCTGGGGTGTGTCTGTTGGAAGACTGGGGTCTCATCTAGTGACATAAGTCTGTGCATAGCTGGGGTGTGTCTGTAGGAAGACTGGGGTCTCATCTAGTGACATGAGTCTGAATGTACCCAAGCCTTATCTATCATTAGGCTGGTATATTTCCTGAAGATGTGTGTTAACTAAAGATTGAAACATGTTTTGTCTTCCGTTTAGAGTTACATGGTAGTATTATATAAATCTGGACTGGATTGACAGGCAATTCAAATATTGTGTGTTAGAATTTAATGACATTTGTCTTACAATTCTCTGCAAGATGACATAGCTCAAATTCTGGACACAACAAAGCTGAAAATTTAAAGAAATTTAGCAGCTTTCCACAACTTAGATTAACACATTTTGATTTAGAATGTGGTTGACATGTATTGTTATATTTTCATATATGTTTTTCGTGAAGTCACACTGTTGAACAGCTGACTGGTCAGAGAATTGTCCTGTTCTCCTACGGGTCTGGATTAGCGGCCTCCATGTTTTCCTTGCGCATCAGTGATGATACTTCCCTGGGTTCTGGTCTGCAGACACTGTACTCCTGTCTTTTTGACGTCAAATCTCGATTGGAGAGCAGGCAGAAGATTCCTCCGCAAGACTTTGATCGCATCATGAAACTTAGAGAAGATACCCATAATAAAGGTTTGCAGGAAAATATTATAACAATGTTGAAATTTAAAAAAGTCAAGTGCATTGGTGTATAAATTGGTTTACTTGTGAATAAAAAGTTGTAATTGAGATGAAATTGAATATATGAATTTCAAGTGAAAAATGGAAAGCAAAATTTAAAGAAATTTAATATCTTTAATGCAAGGGACATAACTGTGCTCTCATCTTTATAAAATTATCTCCCTTAGACTGCTCATAAATGCATTTAGGATAAATTAATGCCATATTTCCTGCATTAGACTATGCAATCTTAATATTCAGTTGGGAATATTTTAAAATTTCTTTATTAATATTAAATTAAATCTACGAGAAAAATGAACTTTTCCTTGTGTCTTTTGTAAGTGTCAAGAGGTAAGACAACAATGATGCATGAAATAGATTGGTATTTGCAAATAAGAGCGGTACAAGTGAAAATTCAAACTTAGCAGTATGATACATATACTGTTGAGATAACTAGTATTAATCCAACAGATAAGGAAAAGGAAAGTTCAACTTTACAAAGATTTAAGTAAAATCTTGTGATAGTAGGGACCAAGGTGCCTCTAGGGTTGCGTGAAAGGTCACATGAGCTGAAGGGTCATGTGACTTGTTACCATTCATGTGTTCATGTCTGTGGTCCATCTGTCATTCCGTTCATCCTCAAACATTCCTTGTTAGGGCTATTTATCAGAAAGTACTTGAGGGATCTTTATTAAATTCTACATGCAGGGCTATTTATCAGAAAGTACTTGAGGGATCTTTATTAAATTCTACATGCAGGGTCCCCATGGTCATACATTTTTGGACTGATTAAAAAACCAAGATGGCTGCCTTAGGCCATCTTGGTTTTCTGATCATATTTCCAATTTCAGGATATGGCAGCTTGTTGGGGATACCTTAGCTTGACCTCATCCACACAACACTTTCAATATTTGTGGGGTGAAATTGTTGATGTATCTTATGTTTCATATTATGTGTTCCAGTTCTATCTTAACTAAACCCTTGTCTAGAAACCCTTGTCTGGACGAAAATTTGTTATGTGTTTGAAAGCTGCTCAGTAAATAAAGAAATCATTACTGGTTGGGGACTATAGATTGCTTTGCAATACTTCGCTTTAGTTAGCCTTTAGCTAACAGTTTAAGTTTATATGGGAGCTGGGGGTAAATGTTAGCCTTTAACTTACAGTTTAAGTTTGTATTGGAGCTGGGGGTAAATGTTAGCCTTTAACTTACAGTTTAAGTTTGTATGGGAGCTGGGGGTGAAAGTTAGCCTTTGGCTTACAGTTATAGTTTATCCTAGTTATTGCAAGAAGTACTTGCCAACAACTCAGGACACCGTGTGTGATTTACATAACAAATTATCTCCCTTAGACTGCCCGCAAACTGTTAGATACATTGTTGTATCAAAAGGCTGCCGAGCTAAACACTTACCTGTTGAAAATTTTGGAATATTTCAATCACATCTTTATCCTTTGTAAGCTATGAAATTGTCTAACAATTAATATCTTTATCTTAAGTGGTTTTATGTGAAGGATTTATAGATGTATATTTATGAAGATTATAGTATATGTTCACAAAAGAATTTTTCGCCCTTTTTATTTCTAATCATTTATAATGTACCTTTTCATATAGAGCCATTGGTCATTCAAATCCCCCTTTGTTCCTCGTAAGTCTTAATATTATAAAAAGACTATTTTATTTTTCAGTTTGTTCTGATAATTATAGAGACTATTGTTTTCCGTCCCATTTCAGCTCCCTATGTACCAGTAGGACCTACCGATACCCTTTTCCCAGGGACGTGGTACCTAACAGGGATTGACAGCATGCACCGCCGATCATATGCTACAGTACCACCACTGCCTACAGCTGTAACAAACGGCCATGCCACATCAAGTGTTCAACCCACACCAGTGGACATCTCCAGACAGGTAAGGTTAACGGTCTGTGTTCTGTACAGTAAAAGGGGAAAGAAAAAAGTCACAGTGTCAATACACAAGGGCAAAATGCAAATAGAAATTTAATAGAAAAAGACGACACAGACGACACAGACTTGAAAATGTGATGGACCCACAGGAAAAAATGGCATTAAAACCATGAAGTATTTGCTTGATTTTGATGAATTTCACATTACCTATAGAAGTTACCAAGTGTTAATTTCTTATTCATCATATAGAACAAACACCAAAACTAGAAGAACATAGATGAATACCACTAGGGTATGATCTCTCTGGAACAATCAGATAAGACATCATAATCAGCTCCTGACAGAAGAGGCCATGTGTAAATCAGGATAACAAACAGTTTACAAATGCTGAAAAATATTGTTTGTGGGCAATGTTACAGAGGTTATTATTTTTTCAATGCCTCCACTAGGAGTCCAACCCGGGACCTCTGTCTTACACTCTACCGAATGAGCTAAAGAGAAATCCTCCCGAGCCGAGTCGGTAGGAAGCGCTAGTATTTTACCAGGGTGACATAAACATAAAATTGGAGGGATGGGAGAAAATAATCATCCCCAAACTTGAGGGTGTAGCAAAAAGGTCTCCAAACCTCCAGGTCAATTTTTGGTTGTCTAACCCTCGGCAGAGTCTCGGATAAGACAACCAATTAATTAGATATTTCTCTGTCACACCCTCAAGGTAGAGGATGAGTCTATTAATCACATCCTCAAGGTAGAGGATGAGTCTATTAATCCAAAGATCTTACTGATCTTTTACAAGCTGTATAGAGTGTTTCCTTTGTTGTGTTGTCCAGTATATAATTTTGTGTGTTGTTCTAATTCTACCTTAGTTTTGTATTCATGACAAACTTACAACCTCTTTTCATTGTTGTTTGCTGTTTTTTATGGTAGATGTTAAGTTGGTGTTGTGTGTTTCACTTTGCTTACTATTAGATATCTATTTCTAACCCCTACTGCTAGTAATATGACTTTGATCTATCGAGGTAGAATAACTAATTTATATTTTGTTTTTACTTTCCTAGACTTAGTTATATGCTCTTTTTTTGTTATATGACATATTTTACCTCTAGAGGTTTAGTCTTTGTAATTTTATTTTTCTCTTCAGGTATATTCTGAGACATTTTTGAATTTCTAGATGTTCAGAGGTGTATTTTATGATTTAAACCTCTAGAAGTTGATTTTTATGATTTTTGACCTCTCTGAGATGTACATGTAGTTAACTTGACATTTGTTCTGTAACTTCTCCTTGATATAGTCCTTTCTAACCTTTCACCTCTGTCCATGTTTTGGTTATATACTCACCTGATTTTACCACTCTCCTGCTCAACTTTCGCAATTTGTTGGATGGAGATTACTTCCATTGTGTGCTTCTTGTTATTTAATTGTACAAGTCTTTGCCTTCTCAATACTAACAAGTGTGTGCATCTTCCAGTTGATGTCAGCTGTGCTTGGTAGTCAGGTTAATGGTAATTGTTGGTTTGTATGTGACTTCAGAGAAAACGAAAGACGGAGGATGAAACAGGAAGTAGCTCTGTAAAAATGTCCTCACCAAGTTTACCTGGTGACTCCTCCCTGGTTCCTGATGTGATTCCCCCGTCTGCCACTGTTGAGGTACCTATAGTGTGGTTAACATATTATAACAAGATTTAAATACTGGTCAGTTGTCCATCCTCTGATGCTGTATTAAAGCCTTAGGTTAAATAGTTGGTCTGCACTTTTCTTCTTGTTATGTAATAGGTGCTAGAAATAGGAGGTTTAATCAAAATCTGACTCAAACGAGGTTTGTTTAAAATGGATCTACAAATGTTTTTTTTTTTTATATTTACAACACAAAATGACATATATATATCAGTTCTGTGGTCATCACAGACCAAGCTAGAGTGACAATTTGTTAAAATACTTTTTTTTTTTTCTTTTCAGACAAAACAGTCCTCTGTGCTGGAAGCTGGTCAATCAGGGGTAACAGCGAAAATATCACAATCTTGACGTTGGCTTTCACTGTAGCGGACATTTTATTAATATCTAATTTTACTTTTTGTGTACTTTAAAAACATCATCTCTGTATATTGATGTCCCTTGCCAGATCACTCAATCGGTGATCCTATTAAATATCATTTGTCAGGAAAAGCTTAGATACATTTTATGGATGTATTTCGTTAAATCATTTACCCCTGAAATTTCATAATGAACTATTCCAACCTTTGAATTGGAAGAGTACAAATGTGTCTTCAGGGGTGAATGAGTTAATTCACAGAGCTTCTAAAGGAACATTGTTAGCTTTTACCAACAGTAAGTTCATGCCCAGTAATAAAGCCATCCCCTTGTATATAACGGATGTTGCATAGGAGAGTTGTGTTTTGATTTCAAGTCCATCCTTTTTGCATTTTAAGTCAAATTTGAGATTAAGCAGTGTGCATTTTACTGAAGGAAATTTACTGTAGTGGAAAAGCACTTCTCTATCTTCACAGTATAAAACAAATGCCTGGAATAAGATCGTTTTCAATGTATTAAACGACTAGAAATTGTAAAAGTTTTAAATAATTATTATGGTATTATGGTATTAAAGTGTTCACTAGAAGCTAAACAAATCTGTCCATGACTAAAAGTGTGTAGAATATTATTGAGCAATTTTCCGTATGATCCTACTGAACTCATTCACCCTTGAGGTTTCATATTGAACTTTTCCAGCCTTTGAATTGGAAGAGTTCAAATGTGTCTTCAGGGGTGAATGAGTTCCTTGGATTGATAAACTGGTGAAACGATTGTATCAAGCTAGTGTAAGGATGGAGTAGGGGTAATTCTACATATGACAACGTTTGTGTAGTGTGGCTGCGAGTCAGTTATCCGGAGTATGCATATATCTCTTTCCTACTGTTCCTTTATGTATTAGCAACTATTATATTTCAAATTTTAGTCAATGTTCCAGTTAACCAAATCTTACATAATCATGAAATTCCTACTGGTAGATACTAGTAACAATGTATGTTTTTAGGAAGATAATCTTGTGAATAATCATCCTATTTGTTCAAAGTCAGTTGTTTATTTTTTTTTCACCTGAATTGTAAATATAATGCATTGTATGCTTATATTCTGACTATGACCATGATGAATCAATAATATGTATGTTTTCGTTTCTATATTACAAGCTTAATATTCATGTGTGTCTTGTAAATTATTTTCATGAAATATGTTTTGTGATCTGTTATTAGTTTCTAAATGCTAGCTAGGATTTGTATTAGCTAATTTACACAAAGCTTTGCCATTAGGCGTTGAAGATGGCTACTCTGCATATCTCTCTTCCAGTAGTTAAACTCTCTGTGATCAGCCTACCTTATTGTCCGATATGAGAGGGGACTCCAGCAATTACATTGTTCCCTAGTTTTAATGTTGCCCGAGGACACGATGGAGACGATGACCCTGCAATACTTTGCCTTGTTTGATAGTTATATTCAACTTTATGTGTTAAAGATAGATTTGTGATGATAATAGAGCTTAAACGTTTCTGAAAATCAGTGTCATCTCGCTAACGATAATTGACACTAACGAATCCAGAGGTTTACACAAGTCTTTTATAGCAGTGATCTTTTGAACTTAACCCAACACTTATTTATAACCTGTCAGATTGATGTCTGAAATGTAACAAGTACCTGTTGGTAAATGTCAAACTTATAAAAATGTACACAATCAGCTTGAAAGGTCAATGACTTAACACCATGACACTCCTCATCACCCAGTGAGAGATTGAAAAATGACAAACATTTATTGAATCACTCTAGTATTTGTTTTCAATGTATAAAGCTTGCACACCACTGGCTAATCACAGTGGAATACAGAAATTTATGTATTTAATTTTTGTATCACAAATAGCATGAATTCCAAATCTTTATCCATGTAGATAGCATTGTGTACACAAAATCTTTGTAAATGTTTACTGTAGGTTTTTTCATCATAGATAATATTATATTAATTTTAATATATGATTTTTAAATATTTACTTTTCCTCTGTATATCCCTATGTAAATGCTACCAGAAGAAACTGTTTTACAGGGCTGTGAATGCAATGGGATCAGTATCAATTTGATGCTTGAGACCATTATAAGTAACAAACATTTAGGTGATGTTCCATTATACCAGGATTATCATTTGCACTCAAAATACAGACACTTCAATACCGCAAATATTAAGGAGTACTTATAAGATCACTAATAACTCTCTAAACTTAGAAGTGAATGTTTGTTTTGATATTCTTACTTGTATGAATACTAGTCATCTACATGAGTATTTACAACAAAATGAACCAATGGAATAAATATGTACCTATTAACGTGCACCATAGAATATGTTCGTTGCCAACTGCATTCATACTACCATATACGCCGTCAAAATGAAGGTCAATCCTTAAATGAACATTGAGATCATGCTGTTCATTCCGTATGTATGAGAATGGTCGTTTTATATGTTTACTGTAGATTGTATCATTATAGAATTCTATTAGTTTAATTCTGATGTGCGAGAAACGTTTTGATACATGAGATCTATGACTTGTAAATAAATTCAAGTTATTATTTTATCAATTAACAGAGCCTGATTTCTTTTGATTACAAAAGTACTGTATGAAATAACTGAGCATTCTTGTGCATTTATTTTCAGCTTGATAAAAACTTCGGAATTGAATTAGTACTACAGTACAACCTTTGGTATTATAGATTTTTACTTTATGCAGAATGAACTATTGAATGCCAAAAGCAACAATAATGAGTTTTAAACACAAGTGTACTTTTTATATGTTGACAGTTTCAAATCCAGAAGAAATTGTCTTAAAAGGTCAGATGGTAAAAAACTTCTGGTACATATCTCATAACTTGCCATTTTTTTTAGTTTTAATGATTATTATATATCATGGTGCTCATCATTATCTATCTGTTTGTATATCACTTTTTGAAGATTTTGTTTTTTTGATTCCCTTTATGTATGTATTGTGTTTAATGCTATGTTTTTCAAATTCATATTTGTATATGCTCGTAATTCTCTTTAAAATATTTTGCAAATTTATGCTGATTATAAATAAAAAGGTCATAATGATATGATAATCTGACTTCAATAATTGCCAAGTGAAATTGGGCTTTTGAAATTAAACATTTATATATTTGTGTTCATATCTTAATAGATTTAAGAGTCAAGGGCTTTACGTACAGGGTACAATTCTCAGTGTGAAAAATCATATATATATACCAGGGTGTATTTAGCATTACATTCTGAACACAATTACTAGCCTTGTAGCAAGGGATATGTCATTTTTGATACAGTATCTGTCCGTAAAAAGACAAATTTGTAGGTGTAGGAGTTTTTCAGGTTTATACGTAAACCAGTTTCTTGTTTTAGGTTTATACATTATTAGCAAGCTTTGAAATAGCGTGATGTAGTTAGTATCAGATATATTCTGGTAACTTTATATAAATTTATGATGGTAATCCAATTAAAATGTGATTTTTATTACACGTATATATCAATGTGATGTATCACACTAATTGTGTTGTAAATAGGCATTATTATGCTTCCATTAGTTTTATCATTGTAAGCAACAAAGTATCACAAAACCTGTAAAAAAATCTCTTTAGTATTGAAATATTTGGAAATAATAAAAAAAAAAAAATGGTATAAATTCATGAAAGTAAGTTCCAGACCCTTCCCTATGTTGGCAAAAGAACTGGGAAGTGTTACTAAATATAAAAGCACCTGCGATAACATTCTTGCTGTAATAGTGGCCAGGTGACCGTATCTAGCCAACTTACCATCAGGAATCCCCAGGGTTGTACTGAGAAGGTTTTAGAAAGCCTAATATCACTGTTTAGAAGGTGGTATATGAAATGTTTCTGCGTGTGATTCTGTGTATATGCTGGTTAAAAGATATATGTAGTCCTTGTTAGGCCTGTTTGTGAAAGTTGTGGAATACATGAAAAATAAACTATGAACTTCTTTGCCCATGTGACGAAACCATAATATTGTTAGCAGTGTCGCCATGTAAATCGATTTGTAAAAGGGAAAAAAATATACTGTATTGGTTTTAAGTACAGAGGTAGAAAGAGACTAAAAGGATAAAGAAAAGTTACAAATGGAGAGAGAGAGTTTGAGAGACATAAAAAATATAACAATAAGTAAATAACCGAGAATAAACAAAGAAAAGGAGCATGATTGAATCCGCTCTGGAGCAGAGATATAAAGAGAGTTGTATAAACGTAAAGACTTTTCTCTTACCAACGTAAAGACTTCTCTTACCTTACATTTATACACATATAAACGTGAAGCCAAATGTCGCTTGTAATACCTCACCTTCTATCTCATATTTGTTTGTTTGTCTTTTCCTCTTTCTGTGAGAAAAGGGTTGCTTTTGTGTGTGATTATGGTATGTAATATTTAACGGAGAAGTAAATATGACACAAATCGTGATAAAAAATAAACTGATTTAAACTTATTATTTGGTTGTTTTGTTCATGCATGGATCAATAATGAGTGATGTTACCCCTGTCTGTTTCGACCGAGTATAATATGATATTAATATAACATTACAAAGTGTATATAGAAGCATCGAGTTACCAAGACACATGCATCCTGTATTAGTTTTTTTATTGAGATGAAAAACCATATCGAGATGCTTTCGATGCAACTACATTATGCTTACCTCGTTGTATGTCTTTTTTTCTGTCCAGATTACTTCATTTAAATATTTTTTTTTACAATTCAATCTTGTTTTCATCGAAGCCAGACTGCAACTAAAACAAGAAAAATAGAGCAAGGTATTAACCGTTCAGAGGTCACTGCATGTTTCCGTATACAGGACCTGTATATTGCCATGTTTCATCATACGAAAAACACCATGGCAGCGAAAAACACATTTTGTCACTAGCAGACAAGTGCGATTTCGTGAAGATTTCTTGATGTACCGGTTATATTGACCAAAGTACTACTTTGTTTTCTGAACTTGTGCCAGATTGGAGCTTATTGAAAAGAAGTAACATTTATTTTCTATTCAATCATCTTTCGGTGATTTCATCACTCGTGTTTATAATGAGGTAAAAGGTAATTACATATTTTCATAATATAGCAGCACATTGAAAACAGTAGTATTGATAACATTCATAAACAACATTGGATCAAGTGACACGAAAATTAACGTAATGCTAGAAACAGAATTACAGATTAATGATGAGCACAACAGAAGTTATGGTAATTAAACCAATCTGTGTAATTGTGTCCTCTTGTCACCGACATGTTTGGTTCTCGTCAGGACATGACTCCCGTTCGAAACACTGATGATATTGAGCTTGCATTACTAGCTGTTGTATGTATTCAATAATTGTAGATTTATCCTCCGACTGGTACGGTTCACAGGTAGGGAAATATCCTTGATTTTTTCACTCAAAGAGAAAGTGATAATTCTTTAGATATACTGTTTTCAATTTTGCGTTATTCAAATGATAAACTGGTTTTCAGTTTAGGCAATGTATAACATAAGCCTCATTAATTTTTGTATTGTGAAAAAAGGGATATTATTTGATAAAACAGTGGATACATTCATTTCCCCTAGAAGTAACATTCCAGCCTGCCTGCCTTTTGCATTCACATGTTACAGTTGATTCCAGAGCCTGTTTTAAGTATTTCTGATCAGTATTGAAATTTTTTTCGGATATGGATGCCCAGTGACCAATAAACAACTATAAACAAGGGTTACCTACCTGAGAAGTTTCGATCTACGCTGAAGAAATGTACAGTTGTGCTCATTACCTGATGTCCACCTGATATCCAGCTCAGACTACACACCACAAACTCTCACGGAAAGTGGAGGTGCTGCGAAAAGCGTTTCCTTCACAACATAAGGTACCTATCTTAATCCGTAAAATAATACCAATTACTAACCGTCGAAGACACAAGTTACATATATTTATCCATTTAAAATACAGTATAACTTACCCCAATAAAGTTTCAAAGAGTTGAAACAGAGACCAGATACAAAGTTGATGAGTACAATTTTTACGTTTGCTGTATTTCTTTTCAAGCTGCCCCTGTTAATAGAATTTACAGATATCACAGTTAATTCGTTTTTCATTAGAATCTATAGTAGGATACTAAGTATATACCACCTATGTGCCCAGGGGGATCTACATTGATGGCATTTATCTACACGGTTGTCGGTATGCCCGAGATCTCCGTGTGTAGTAACGTACATGGAATCGTTGGTGACCCACGTTCTTTACTGGACACGACGAGGGGTACTTTGACGGATACCATATGTGATGCCTCATCCGGAGGCAGTGATTCCCCATCTGATTTTGTGGAGGTAAGTGATCTCCTTTTCTTTAATTTAATTTTATGTTTCTTATTTTGTTTTTGAATTAGAATACTGGTGAATTTGAATTACCATTTTGTCCTTTTGTGTTGACATTGTGGAATACATTTTATTCTATTTGATTCTGTATGCTTGTTCATTTTAACTCCTCAATACTCTGTACTTCTGGTTAATCTATTGGAGAAGCTTGTGACTATATCATCTCTCGGCTATAAATGATTGGCAATATTTTCCTTTTATTCCCCCATTTACTTAGCGCCAACTTTTAGTATTATCCATTTGAAATTTAATATGATTGACCTTTTACCTTTCGTATTAGTCATAGTAAGTGTTTGCGGTGATATCAATTTATTGCCCGAGGGAGTATATATAGTTAATTCATCGAAATCGTTTTTCTTTTTAATAAATAGGATTGTAAACGATGCAATTAAGAAATTAAATGAGTAATATCTATTGTTTCAAAGTGTATTGCTATATAAACAGCACTACAGATTAGATATCCCAGTGTATCACAGTGATGTTGTCTATAAACACAGTCCACGCGTCTATAACCACGGTCTACCAGTATGATATATATATTCCGGACGTGTGTAGTATCCGGGCCATTCCTACCTTTATATTGGTGTTTTAAAACCCACCAACCTTTGTATCCTATACACACACCACACCTCTGGGATATCCCAGGGCTTATCATGATCACCTCGTACTAATATTGTGCAATTCTATCACATTCTTTCACTGGATGTTTTTATGAATGAACGGTTAGCAGATTGTCGTCATTCATAAAAACACCTGAAGTATTTTTAGTGTTGTATATTTTTTCGGTCATGATGACCTCATGTTTTTATATTGTCTGTTTTTGTTTTTCGTTTTTACTTGTTAAGACGAAGTCTGTCCTGATTGTGGATCACCTGATATTGTCGTATTTACTTACTAACCTTTTAACACTAATTAAGTCTTTAGTACCTGGGTTTGGTCTATTTATAGACATTTGGATCACCTTATACGAAATATATTGTCTTATTTACTTACTCAGCCTGCTTACACCAATTAAGTCTCTACTTCCTTGGTTCAGTCTGTTTGCAGACGTTTATTTCCATCTCTGAGCTGTTGGTACATCACCTTATCCAAAATATATTGTCGTATTTACTACAGTTACGTATTAGCGCTAGGTCAATGCGGTAGGTGTATCCCAATGGTACCACATTTCTAGGAGTCAAGTTATCTAGAACTTCCGTTTCATTGAGCATGCTGTTACTAATCTTGTAATCGCTTCATCAGAATGGTTCAACCAAAACAACTAGGATCAATTCAAATTAAAGCTATGCAAATAAAATCAGGTCTTAGCAGTGGGCCAGGAAAATGTAGTAAGAAATTATATCAACAAAAATAAAAACAAAAACAAATCAATCATCTAATACCTATGACATTGTGCAACCCTACATTAATAACCAAAAGTCTCAACAATTTATATTCACAATTTGTTACCATTTCCAATGCAAGAATTCATACAGAAATAGCCTTTTTTTCAGATTGCATGGCAAGGGGCATCCTCGATACTCCAGGGGTATCGTTCACTTACGCTTTCTGCACCCCTGGACTATGTCATGACAAAATCGAAGGCTCAGTGTGCGCTAACTTGTGGATGAGACAAGAAGACTAGTTTGATCCTTTGAAGTACACCAAAAGAATCTTGCGGTCCCATAACGGTAAAGTGGATTTGCTTCAAAGTCGGGTGTCGTTCCTCTGTTATCTTTAAAGGACAGATATTAACCTGGCGATTGGTCAGTTTTCTTTACCTGAGACCAATGAAATAGCTATCTTCGTGCCTTCAGTTTTGCTATGACATATTCAAGGGATGCAGCTAAAGAGCTAAGTGAGCGCATCCTCGGTATCCAGGGGTTACGCTGACTTTTTTTCTCTCTCTGCACCCCTGTAATATGTCATTGCAAAATTGAAGGCACGCTGCTAGTATTTGATTGGTGTCTGGTAGATACATGTCCTTTGAAAATTTCAGCTAGGTAGAGGAGCGATACCCGACTTCAAAGCCATCAAGTTTTACCGTTACGCAACCGCGAGATTCTTTTGATTTACATCAAAGGATCAAACTAGTCTTCTCGTGTCATCCACAAGGTGGTGCACACTGAGCCTTCGAGTTTGCTATGACATATTCCAGGGGTGTAGAGAGCGAACGTGAGCGTAATCTCTGGATATCGAGGATGGGCAAGGGGTTGCGCTCTTTTACGTTTTCTGCATAGAACGTAAGTGAACGACAGCTTTAGAATTTCGAGGATGATGGTAGGTACTAGCAGTGGTAAATCCAAGGCAGGAATACATGTAACATTCTAGAGCTGATACTAGCAATGGCAAATTACCCGATAAGTTCAAAAAAGTAAATGTTGTATATTATTATTATTAATATTGTATATTATTATTATAAAAAAAAAGTTGGTTATATACATCTATCATTTTAACATCCGGAAACTTAAATTTAAGTCCTGAAGTCGATAGATATATATAACTAAGGTACAAAGTTAAACTAATGCATCTAAAATATCAATCTACTTGAACTTTTTATTTCATAGGTGTGAATGTGTGTAAGATATAATTTGTGTTTGATTAACAATAGTAATGTAAGATTATGTTAGTTTCACACCAAAAATATAACTAAAGGTGTTATTGCGTTGGACTTGTCTACACAATGTACACCTGATTCAGGTAAAACATACGACCGCACATGGTATTGGATTTATATAGGCGTTGCCTATTATTTAATTCCATTGTATATTACGATATAATTACATTAATGAAATGAAAACTCTTCCTCTTTTTTTAGATATGTATTAGGCTGTTACTTTAGAAAAATACAAGCACTATATAGTGTATATATATTATTTTGGTACATTGACATTTTTATCATAAGTAACAATAGATATTGTACATGTGAGTTTTATTTGTTCATTTCTACATTGCTAATAATTCATAATATACAGGCTAATAGTCTTACTTAAAAAAGCCTCAATATATATGTATGTAACTAGGTAGCTGCAGACAGTCGATTGTTATAAACAGGTGGTCTCTTTGGCAGGTTTAATTTCAGTGTCTAGAGATGCAGTGTTTTCTATTGACAGGTAGTCTCTTAGGTATGTGGTTGCTGTAGACAGGAGGTTTCTTAGGTAGAGTTTATTAAATGTTATACATATGTGGATGTTATAGACAGAGAGTTTCGGGTAGGTTTTATTTAAATGTTTTCGATATGGGTTGCTGAAGACAGGTGGTTTCTTAGGTAGGTTTTATGAAATGTTATACATATGTGGTTGCTGTAGACAGGTGGTTTCTTAGGTAGGTTTTATTTAAATGTTTTAGATATGTGGTTGCTATAGACAGGTGGTTTCTTAGATAGGTTTTATTTAAATGTTTTAGATAAAATTATGTGGTTGCTATAGCTAGACAGGTGGCTTCTTAGATAGGTTTTATTTAAGTTTTAAGTGATATATAAATTTCTAATGTAGATTTGTAGTCGGAGACATATGGTAGTAGCTATCTAGACAATTGCTAAAGACAGGTAGCAAATATAAACAGGTGGTACTTCTAGATAGATGAAAGCTTAATACGTGCAGAAGACATAATAATACACTAGTGGATACGCTTTCGACAAGCATGTCTATATTATAGATTTGGAATGTTTATTGTTTTCAGAATGTTTTATATTTTGTAACTTTGCACATAAAATATAAAAAATAATCACTAAAATATGCAGTAACTAGCCACATTTTAAAAATATATTTCTTTTTGCTATACCAAAACTATTATCATGCAAAAGCAATAACAGTACTGTTATTTCTTCATTGTTGTAAATATATATGTTAATTATTGAGGCTTGTCCTCATATGTGATACAATGTCTTAGGAACGTGTTTCAACACGTCTTTACACCTAGTACGGGCCGACACCAGCCGACACCAGCCAGTTCCCGGTAGTGGTCGATTTCTCACTATTTCCGAACATGGTGCAATACCCTCGTTGCTATTAGATCCATGGTTTTTCATGACGAAATATCTTTATTTAGAAATAAGGGGAAACCCCTAAATTAAAGAGAACAAGTTCTAAGTAAAAGCAATAGAACTTAAGTATAGTATGTCTAGTTTTTGTTCAAAATATGCAGTTTTACATTTTCTAACAGAGTATACTTGAGTAAAACTATAAAGAGCGAATTTTCTTAATCGCCAACGTAGCACAATCGTCGTGGCCTAACCGGTTCGCCGCCATTAGCGACCTTTGTTGTTATAATAACATGCCATTTGACCTTTAAACTCGCGCTGAGCCAATCAGAAAGCTCGATTCTACTTATCGACCCGCCCGGCACTCGCTAAAGTTCTCGGTTAAGGAATTTGCTGACACATTACTCACCTCGCTTAGTAAGCCTAGACGGAAACGTTACCGGCTCCTTCCAAAACGTGGTGAATGATTGTCAAAATAAGCCAAGATCTGAAAAATACTGAGAGAAACGAAGAAAAGTCGACTGTGAATATGACATTAACAGATATCAACAACAATACAGAGGAGCAAAGGTAAGTTTGTTTCAGTACACGTGTAACCAAGGCTTGCTTGCATCAGATCAACGTACAGGCATTAGCATACGAATATAACGTTCAGAAGCCCCATCTCCTAAAGTAGTTCAGGAGAGTGTAGCATTGTGTGTAGCTCTATTACTATGATGCACTATTGTAAGGTACTAAAACGTAAGCTAAAAGAAACATAACTATTGTGTATATATGCTTTATGAAAGATATATTACATTGTATGCAATTGTTTTAATCAATCATTGTTGCAACATTATCATATTGATGTTTTGTATAAATATACAATCATACACGTTCTTCATATAAATGCAGAATACTGAATCTTATATTATCTATAATAACGTGATGTAACAAAAATCAAGATATGAAATAATAATATATATATTAGTATTTATTTAATTTTAACCAATTATTAAATAAGTTATACAACCTATAACGTTCGATTTGTTATATTTTTTACAGAAACATGGCGAAAATAAGTTTTACATTCAAAGAAGCCTTACAACAGGCTGTGAAAGATGGAAGAATAACCATTGGTGGTTATCAGTGTGCCAAACAAATGCAAGGGTAAGCTTCCTATTTCATTTAACACATAATTTCACTTTTTGGTCCATTTATTGCATAATAGTAAATGAGCTATTATTATTGTATTAATTTCCTTGTTGATTAGCTTAATTACCTAAAACATTTCATCTTAATACACATAATGTATACATAATGCATAACAGTCAATTTCCAAAAATATTATCATTCAATGAAATAATGTTCACAAAGGAGGAAGGACAGTTCGAAAAAAATGTATTAATTTCCTTAATTGATCAATTACCTAATGACCTTTCATCTTACTTCTCACTACATAATGCATAACAGTAGATTTCCAAAAATAGACTATCATTCACCCAAACAATGCACACAGAGGAGGAAGGACAATTTGAAACATTTTGTTTTAATTTCCTCGTTGAATTTTTCGTTTATACAGGAAATCGGACAGATTTGCGTTCTGTGTATTCCCTGAGCAGACCACTGACGACGCCATGACGAGCATCGAGAGAATTCTATTAGAGGCATATTGTAGGGAACATCGCATTAGAATTGTGAGGGTAAGTAGCAGAAATTGTCATACCTTGAAACTGTTTCCTATATATTTGTTTTAAATTAACATCGAGATAGTCGATTTAAGATATAAAGAGATCGCTAATGAGTAACAGTGTTTTTGAACAATACAAATTTATGTTCAAATTAAAGGTTTAAGGAGAGTTGTTCGGTGTAGAAAACAAACAAAATGGCGAGTTGATGTATGGTGTAATAATATTTGTGTATTTTGTTACTTATAGGTCGACAATTCTAAGAACCTGGGAAAGCTATTTTGCAAAATAGCCAACAGACGTTACAACCGTGAAAATGACTATAACTGCGTCCTTGTAGAGGTGAGTTGATCCCTGTAACTACATGTATTTACTATGCATCATGATGTGTTGTATCGATCCATGGACTCTACTACTCTACAACTCAAAGGAAGGCCATTCTTACATTATTGATTATCCACGTGTCTGAAATCCACGTTAGCAACTCTACCTGGACTTTTGCTCGCGAAAGTCAATAATGTATTATTAAAAGTGAGGTTAAGGTACGGATAAAACAACGTTCAAAGGTCTTTAGTGCAATAAGGCTAAGGTACGATACACACTTGGTATGGAAAAGTGCACGATATCTCCAAGGCATAGTTAAAAAGCTCTTCATTATTACACCTGGTGTATTATATTTACCTAACGTATACTTTACTTGTACAGCTATAACCGTTACAAAAATAGCCAAAGACACCATAGAAAAAGGGAAACCGTACCCAGATTAATTTCCAAAAGTTGTTATAATTGTTTATGTTGTTATTTATTCATTGTCTTTACATTTACAGAAATCACGGAACAGCATAAGCCTAGATGAAGTTTTGTTTATGGAGAGTCACAAACAGGCTATGAAGGCGGATCCTTGGCACGTGACCGAGATCCCCTTATAGACTGGTCTCCCAACCATATCCTTACGACTGGAACCCATAAGTAAGTATCATTGTATTACTGTACATCATAAGGAGATACGTTACTCTGCACGCATGCTTTGTATATATATTTATGTCTGTTCAATGTAACGATTTTACTCGAGGCAATTTATCCAAAACATTTACTCCCGAGCAAAGTCTAATGTACAAAGATTGCTGTATGTATGTATACACATACAAAACATCATCTCGGTATTGCACAACATACACGAAAGAGTTTTCATGGGAGACAACTCGATTTGATATGATGCATATGATCAAATGCATATGATGAATGTGATATCAATGATTGTGAACACGTATCTCGTCGATGATTGATTTTATATGATTGGCATGATAAACATACTGATACAATTATAGTAAAGGGCTATCATAACTGCGATGATTTGGAAATAAATTGCCAGCAAAACTCTTACTCTCTTACACAAGTCCTTTTACATAGATCAGGCTCAATTTCTTTTGCTATTTTATGTTTCCTGGTTAATACTTCACAGCATGTGTACAACAACAGCATAATGCAAGAAATAGTATCTCGTTTACTTATGTGTGTTTCTTTTTGTATATTTTCAGGGTCAAGAAGACAATACTTCAGAACGCTTGAGCTGGCGGGGCCGGTGATGGAACATGCTGTTGAATATCTCATACTACGGACTCTGTCGAACCACTGGTGTTCTTCATGGAAGTGGTGCATTTCATGACACTTCGAGTTCATGGGATATTTCAAATAGTGGGACATCACTGTTATCGAAAAATTACAAAAAAATAATATTGCAATAATATAAATTATGCATATTGTTTTACTATCACATATTATGTGAAAAAAAAGGAAAAAAGGAAAAAAGGCAAAAGAGGATTACGAAACAAATAAAAAAGAAGAAAAAATCATAAAATATGTTCATCGGAACAAGTTCAAATATAGTTGAACTGTTCCTGATAGTGTGTATATTGAACTAAATATGATTTGTGTGTTAAGTAAAACAACTGCAGAATTGACAAGGAGGCCAGGATAAAGAAGAACAGAAATAAAAGAGGATGTGTCAATGTAACAAGTGTGTCCGTGTATTATATACACCTAAGATGGACAGTTACTACCCGGAAAAAATGTATTTATATATCAATCGTGATATAGTTGTGGTGTATTACAATACACACCGATCTGACTTAGCAACATAGCAGGTCTGTTTACAAAACAAGCACACGACTGAGTGGCCATATAGGACAGGTACGGCTACTCGACTGTAACTGTTGTGTAGTATATAGACATATAGTTTTATCAGATTCCCAAAAGGGAGGCATCGTTCAAGAAAAGTTTACACAGCATTACATGCTAGTCGTGTAAAATGATTAACATTGAAGTTGAAATTCTTAATTATATTTTACACTTTAGAAACAACTTCTCGACTTTTCATACTTTTGTAAATATCTTTGGTTAGTGGTAGAAGTATGTGGAACATCATTGCATGACATACTGTTGTTAATATGTTTAGACAGTCATGTAAAAATGATGTTTGTTGGTAATTAATTGGTGTCGTTATTCTTGTACATTTTTTTCTAAGAATTCATTCAATTGTTATTTGTAGAATTTATAACGACGAAGTAATAATACGACAGACTACTGATCAGAGAAAAGGTATATGCATGTACATTATCATTTAATTAACCATTATTATGTAAATAAATAGCATCATGTCACTCTTACCATTTTGTTCCGTTGTATATACAATTTGATTGATATTGATTGCATCGATGGAATAAAAGTTTGGAAATGAGGATCTATGTATTTGTTTTTATTATGTAAATACGTAATTCTCACGAATATATCGGCGAACATATATTGAATTTTGAAAATAAAATGCATTATACGAACTGAAAACATGGAGTTAAATTTGAATTGAATAGGCATCATACTGGCAAAAGTAAGTGAAACAATTCTAGCGCAGAGATTAATCTACCTTCGTCAAGATGTTTTCTTATTTTCAATTCTCTCATCAAAACGTAATTTGGCATACCTATGTTTTGACAAAGAGCTGATACCGAATAATCATTCCACTGAAATTCAAATTGGACAAATTGGACTTAATTCTCCTTCATGGTAATTAGGCAAGACGAAAACAGCTGATATAGCAACAAAAGACAAACTGGAGGTAGAAATGTTGTATCGGGTTTAAGGCATTGGTAGAAAACTGGAGGTAGAAATGCTGTATCGGGTTTTTAAGGCATTGGCAGAAAACTGGAGGTAGAAATGTTGTATTGGGTTCTAAGGCATTAGTAGAAAACTGGAGGTAGAAATGTTGTATCGGGTTTAAGACATTGGTAGAAAACTGGAGGTAGAAGGTAGAAAACTGGAGGTAGAAATGTTGTATTGGGTTAAAGACATTGGTAGAAATCTGGAGGTAGAAATGTTGTATCGGGTTTAAGACATTGGTAGAAAACTGGAGGTAGAAGGTAGAAAACCGGAGGTAGAAATGTTGTATTGGGTTAAAGACATTGGTAGAAAACTGGAGGTAGAAATGTTGTATTGGGTTCTAAGACATTGGTAGAAAACTGGAGGTAGAAATGTTGTATTGGGTTCTAAGCCATTGGTAGAAAACTGGAGGTAGAAATGTTGTTTTGGGTTCTAAGGCATTGGTAGACATGTCTCCCAAGTTCAGGAATGAGTGCAGTGAACATCAGTTACTAACACTCATAAAAACACCATTAAACCTATATTGTCTTTAGCATAGATGAGTATGTGGGGAAATAAATGTTTATTTTCACAATGACTAGACGTCCCTTACTTAGAATTTGTATGACTTTGAGTCACTGTTATTTGAAATCTAATTCACGTTGTTCGCTAGCATATGACTGATGATACTGATCCACACGAGGCGAGTCCAAGGTCCATCCAGCAGCCGTCGGTGACTAGTACAACCCAGAGGCAATACAAAGGTTACAGCTGATTAGCAGATCACCTTGACACCAAACGGAAGTTGTTAATAAATGGCCATCATACTACCGTCCCACACACTTGTGAAGCAATTTACTACAGGCTCAACTTGGAAAGTTACTGCCAGGACTTGCATCGATCTAGCACGTATCCACACGAAATGTTTGGCTACGGGTGAAACTAGTACAGACGAACTATTTAAAGTAGATATGTAGATCGCTCGTATTGACCTTAAAGAGACTGTCCGTTTAATAAATCACGACAGCTGGTAATACGATTACGCTACCTGAACGTGTGAGTAGAATAAAATTTAGTTCAGACTACTTATGTAATCCTTTACTACAGCTGGTAATACTATTATGCTACCTGACCATGTCATTAGAATAACGTATAGTTCAGACTACTTATGATATCCTTTACTACAGCTGGTAATACTATTATAGTAGCCGAACTTTTTACTACAATAGCATTTAGTTTAGCAGTGAATGACTGGTGCAAGTGATTAAATAGGACTTTTAAAAATTATCACCACACTGCCCTATACATAATATTAAACTGGAGGTAGAAATGTTGTATTGGATTAAAGGCATTGGTAGAAAACTGGAGGTAGAAATGTTGTATTGGGTTAAAGGCATTGGTAGAAAACTGGAGGTAGAAATGTTGTATTAGGTTCTAAGGCATTGGTAGAAAACTGGAGGTAGAAATGTTGTATTAGGTTCTAAGGCATTGGTAGAAAACTGGAGGTAGAAACGTTGTATTAGGTTCTAAGGCATTGGTAGAAAACTGGAGGTAGAAACGTTGTATTAGGTTTAAGACATTGGTAGAAAACTGGAGGTAGAAATGTTGTATTGGGTTTAAGACATTGGTAGAAAACTGGAGGTAGAAATGTTGTATTGGGTTAAAGACATTGGTAGAAAACTGGAGGTAGAAATGTTGTATTGGGTTAAAGACATTGGCAGAAAACTGGAGGTAGACATGTTGTATTGGGTTCTAAGGCATTAGTAGAAAACTGGAGGTAGACATGTTGTATTGGGTTCTAAGGCATTAGTAGAAAACTGGAAGTAGACATGTTGTATTAGGTTCTAAGGCATTGGTAGAATTGTTTCCCAAATTCAGGAATGAGTGCAGTGAAAATCAGTTACTCACACTCATAAAAGATACCATTAAACCTATATTGACTTTGTCTTTAGCATAGATGAGTATATATGTGGGGAAATAAATGTTTATTTTCACAATGACTAGACGTCCCTAACTTAGAACTTGTATGACTTTGAGTCAATACATATAATTCACGTTGTTCGCTAGCATATGACTGATGATACTGATCCACACGAGGCGAGTCGCCTCACATGACATGTGTGTGAATGCATATTTATTATGTGTGTATGTGAGGGTGTATGTGGGTATGTGTGTTATGGAGTGTGGTCTGAGTGTACAAACATATATATGATTTGCTAAGAAAGTATATTATAAGTTTTCAAATGTCATCAAATAATGTTTCTTTTCTTTCTTATATTTGTAACTTGGTTGAATGTTCTAGCCTATATGTTTGTAAGTGTATATGAGTGTGTCTTGTTGAGCTATGTACTAAATTGATGCTTCTTGTCAATCTATACCGGATAGGAGAAGACTTATATAAGCCTGTTGTCTCATCCAATTGTGCAATTTTTTGTCCAATAAAATTTGTTGAAATTAGAAATACATAACATTTTTTATGAGGTCAATAAAGAGGTCGATAAGCCTATTTACAGAAACAGAATGAGTAATGGAAGAGGTGCCTTGTAAAGCAGCTGAAGTCACATGCCATGCAGTGTGTTTGCTCTGCCAAATTTGAGTTAAATGCAGTTAAGGAAATATAGAATATTTATTAATATGTAGGTATGTACATAGCTATATATCATATACAATGGCAGATTTCACATTTGATTAGCTAATGACAGGTGTTCCTGGTTTATTTTCTTTGTAACGACACAATACAAATTCAAATTCGAAATTTCTATTTGCACTTTTGTAACTACAAAGTAGTTGAAGGTAAAACAGTGAAACACAGTGAAATACATACATAGACATGTACATGTAGAAAAGTCTTAAGGTGATAGCTTATATTTCTAATATACATTAACATGAACAAAGTAAACAAAGCTTCAAATAGAAAATTCGATTTAAACATTGTTAGCTGCAAAGTTCGTACCCTATACTGTCAGCAAGCCCACTCTCCTCAGTTCTATAGACTGTTTACGATTTATGTATACAATATTACCAAACTGGAATTTTTACCCCAGCACTCTTATTAAAAATACGCAGAAAGGAAGCGCCTATTTTGAAATTTACTTTGATGCAGAATATCCTCTGCACCATTTAATCGTTAAGTCCATTTAGGACACGGCCATAATTAAATCGTTATCTGTTTTATTGGTGAGATCATGTTCTACCTTGAGGGTATATGACACAGAAATCGCAACCAACCCGAGCGATCAGATTTTTCAATGTCCAAACCCGAGGGTTGCCGTGGTGATAGTAATATACTCAATGTATATGATGAGAGCATTCGTGGAATACCATTTAGAAGTTCAACAGATATAAACAGTGGTAAGGTAATCTCTAGAAATATGACAACAGATATAAACAGTGGTAAGGTAATCTCTAGAAATATGACAACAGATGTAAACAGTGGTAAGGTAATCTCTAGAAATATGACAACATATATAAACAGTGGTAAGGTTATCTCGAAATATGACAACAGATATAAACAGTGGTAAGGTAATCTCTAGAAATATGACAACAGATATAAACAGTGGTAAGGTAATCTCGAAATATGAAAACAGACATAAACAGTGGTAAGGTAATCTCTAGAAATATGACAACAGATATATATGACAACAGATATAAACAGTGGTAAGGTAATCTCTAGAAATATGAAGAAATATAATTAATTGTGATTGGTTTGAGAATAACCACACTGCCTCATTCATATTTGGATATATATACAAAGATTTGTTGAAGTAATGCTTAATTGGTAAGCTTCTTATACATGTCTATCACTCTGTTATCAAACACAGGATTAGGTATTAGGTACGCCATCTGTAACAGCTGATATATGGTATACATCTTTTATAGTCCGCTTCACTATTACTATCTACCATTCGATCCTGTATGGCTAGGTGGAATATAATCAATATATCATTCTGTTGAGGAATTTTTTCATAAAGTAGTAGTACAACTGTCAAAGACACAGTTCTAGATCAATTATACACACCAGTATATTCCATCTTTGATTAGCTAACGAATTCAATGTCGGCTTCCTGGTTTATTTTCGTTGAAATGTCTCAATAAACTATTTTGGTACAATATTTCCACACTGGAATTTACCCAGAGTGGCAAACGTAAAATCAGTAGTGTACAAGTATACACAAAGCTAAAAATAGATTGCTCTCTGAGTCTCTGTATATAGGCTATAGAATTTTTCCCTACCTTGAGAATATTACAGCAAAACCCCAACCTGAGGCCCGAGGCTTGCCAGGTAATTGTAATTATAGTATGTTTCCCTATATTGAGGACATGTCCAAGAAAACCAAACCAGAGGAGTAAGATTTTTGAGTGTCCAAACTCAAGACTTGCCAAGGGTCTCTTATTTTGTCATACCTTCAAGGAAAGGAGTTATACCCCCCCCCCGTCCCCAAGGAGGATGTTTTGAGGAATGTGAAAGCATTCTAAGCCAGTCGTTATATTATAATATAACGTTAACAAATACTAAAAAAATGCCATACAAATATATTCAAATCGACGTCCCAAACACGCAAAGATACACACAAGGGTCGACAGGAACATCATTCACAGCTAAAGCGGAAAAGAATCAGTGAAATGTGGGTGACTAGTTGATGTCCAGTAGAGTCGGATAATGGAATCTTTATTTGACCTCCTAACTGAACATACTGACACCGATATCGTTAGTGTTAACCATGTGATTCCACTGTCCTTATTGATAGACCAGATCAGGAATGTCGTTCTAGCTAAGTCTAAAGGATTTTTAGTCTGATGTAGAACTAGGTATGTCTGAATGAGTCTCATCCTGAAGAAGTACTTGTTGGGTATGAATCAGTTCATCATGAGGTAGAAATTGAGTCCTTGTTGGATCTGAATGACTTTCATCTTAAAGTAGAGCTAAAGAGGTCCGAATGAGTCTCATCCTGATATAGTCCTTGTTGGGTATGAATAAGTTCATCCAAACGTAGAAATTGAGTCCTTGTTGGGTCTGAATGACTTTCATCTTAACGTAGAGCTAAAGAGGTCCGAATGAGTCTCATCCTGAAATAGTCCTTGTTTGGTATTAATTAGTTCATCCTGACGTAGAAAATGAGTCATTGTTGGGTCTGAACGACTTTCATCTTAACCCTTTAACCCCTATGTAACTTTAGCAAACTCTTCCTTGCATTGGTCTGGATGAGTCCATTATGGTCTACAGTGGTGAAAGGGTTAAAGTAGAGCTAGAGAGATCTGAATGAGTATCATTCTGAATTAGATCCAGGCAAGTCTGAATTAGTTTCAGTTCAGTCTTAATTAGTTTCTCTCTTAATGTGTTCTAGTTAAGAGTTTAGTCAAGTTTGAATAATAGTAGTTCTCAGCTCAGACCGAAGTCTTGTTAGCTAGGTCTGAATGTGTTTAGTACCGTACTGAAGTTGTGTTAGCTAGGTCTGAATGTGTTTAGTACAGTACTGAAGTTGTGTTAGCTAGGTCTGAATGTGTTTAGTACCGTACTGAAGTTGTGTTAGCTAGGTCTGAATGTGTTTAGTACCGTACTGAAGTTGTGTTAGCTAGGTTTAGATGAGTTTAGTACTGAAGTTGTGTTAGCTTGGATTAGTTTAGCTATAAAGTCGTAGTAAGGTTAAAATGAGGTTAGTTTGTCTATACCCTAAGTATTGACAGATAAATCAGCCACTGTTACAATTCGTAAAGCGGTAGAGAAATGAGTGAAAGGTCAGTGTTCGCTGTGACCGAAACATTGACATTCGATCTTCTTCCTGGACATGCTGACACCGATATAGTTAGCATTACCTGAAATAGAATGTAGTCGTGACAGGCTAAGATAACGGGCATACAGAAGCTACAGGAAACTGTGTTTAATTTTAACAAGTTATAATACAAACATCTCTAAAGCTGTTGTGAGGCTATAACTGTTACAAACATAGACTGTCAGTAGCAATAGAGTGGTATATATAGCAAATTTAGGACTTGTCAGAGGCAATTACACGGCATTGAGTACAACTTGTGATGACCGATATCAGTCACATAGTCACATAAGTATGTAGTATACTTTTGCCTACGTATTCCATACTTAAGAAAAAGTTAAGGTAGTGCTATGTTGCTAATATCAATTTTTGAGGGTGATTAAAACCCCTTAATTTATGATTTTCAAAATTAAGAGGAGCAATGGTTAAATGTACGAAACTATCTAAACCTCATATTTTTCAATGCTAATCACCTTATGTTTTATTTTCGTTCATTAGAACAGACACATGCACAACTCTTGGATGACTATTAATGGTTAGAAAACATTGGCAAGGAATATTTGCCTGTTCCTTAAGAACTATTTGTGAAAAACTCTAGAAATTTATTTAATACAACATTGTAAGAATAAAATCTGCTGATATATGACGTAGCAAAACACGTCATTAGTTGATCTGATCTTGAACTGGTCTGGTACTCCCCATACTATTAACTTGTGATATAACATATGTATATGACCAAGCACGTACTACCCCCTTCATTACAAACGCTCACATGCTAAGTCAGCGGTGATTGACAAGACATGCCCATCGTTCCATATAACATGTAAACCACGTCCTATATGATGACCTACGTGTATTGTACCACACTGACAGGACGTTATGTTTGCCGATATAAGCGTGAACTACATGCAGTTCTCGCCTTCTGTATCAATTTACCTTGTACACACAATAAAATGTTTCGTTACGACACATTTCTGATAACTATTTGTTCAATTACTTTATCCCTCAGTATGCAAAACTATGATTTAGTGTTTTTTTTTACTTTGTGTTGATGACGCATGTAAACCAAGTAAATACCAACCCAGCTTTTCTCCGAAACACAATTAGCATAATATGCGAATGAATGGAAAACATGAACGCAAACATGTAGTGCTTATGTGTATTGCATACTATTACGTAATACAGAACACAGACTTCCCATTCATCATGATTAAGTACAATGCGCATATGCAGATACAACTGAAGATCCTGTATCTCATTATTCATTTTCAATAACAGAAAATCGCCATAATTGGGGCCTACATTTATATATTGGTTGTCATTTTTGGGAGAAATGGTCTTCCATTTTTTTATCCACTCGATATAAGCGTCAGAGGAAATCAGTAACATTGATCTACTTACTGTTTAACCATGAATACATTTAATGTAAAATGCATCGAGTGTTCCCAGGTCATAGGGGTGTGCTTATTCAGGACGACCTCGAAATTGACCCGACACTTCATAACGAGATGAACTTCTAGAACATTTCTACAATTGCAATGTAGCCAAATAGTAATTCGTACATGTACTCTCATAGGAAAAGCCAAATACTGTTATGGGTTTGTCTGGTTTTTTAAAAATGCAACAAACGACAACAAAAATCCAATTTATAATGTTATAATGTTATGTTTGTTGTAATTTAACACTGAAACACCAAATATAGTCCCCACCAAGAACGATTTGATAAAACGATACTAGAACTAAACATTTTGAAGTTTAAAACATGTGAGATGAAAAATAGACTACAGATGTGTCAGCCTAAGGCAGGTATCAGTGCTGACCCAGCATACTACCACTAGTAGTCAGATCAGTGCTGACCCAGCATACTACCACTAGTAGTCAGATCAGGGATCACTGCTGACCCAGCATACTACCACCAGTAGTCAGATCAGCCAAATATATAATGTTAAGGGTAAAATACATAGTTCATATTAGACAATCATTATGTCCAGAATTTCAGGATTGCAGGAAAATCGAATTATGCATTACGAATATTTGTAAGCAATCACTTTTGGGATCATCAAACTGTAAATCTGGACAGGAGGCAGTCACTTTTGGGATCATCAAACTGTAAATCTGAACAGGAAGCAGTCCAATATTTTCAGTTCATTGGTTTTGACTAAACAATGATTTCAAAATTTCATATTTATTTCAAAGTTGTAGTTAATTGTCAATAGATGAAATAACCAACAGCCAATGCCGTTGTCTCCAATGTTATCTAGGATATATAACTTCACAAATGTCATCACGTAGCTATGCAGAGCAAAAGTATACATACTTATAAACATAAAATATAAAACACGAGGAATAACATTTGTGTTCCACCTGTTTTTAGCAAGTTCCTCAGGTGAAAGAAAGGGTTTATTTCTGACGTCATAATCATGCGCTCTGGTAAGATCAACAATAATTGATGACGTCATATTGCATATGACCTAACAAAAACGCATACAAAAATGATAAGTGATAATAAAACAATATACACTCGGAATGGAATTAATCAGTGGGATGTGTAAACATTTTGCAATTGTATTATTGCAGATGTCTCCCCGGGGACCCAAGGTAAGGTGTGTAGCTGTCGTTGTGACTCTTAGTCTGGTGAGTCTAAGATGGTAATTCACGCTATGCCAGCCTTGAGCTGTTCCGGTGAGACAGTTGGATTCACACTATTACAAGTTAAAGAAGAGTTAGAGAGCTGATTTCACACTTCTGCAAGTTATAGGAATTATATCTAGAAAAGATAAAAGTTCTAAAGACGAGTTGGCAAGAATTTAGTTATGTTTTATATGTATTATAAGTTAGCTATCATTTACAATAAATGATATACACAACACTGATGATAAAACTAATAAAAGTATCTGGTATTATAGTTCAAGTAAATAAAGTAATTATTTCTCTTCCTATTTATTTAATTTGGTAGCGCGATAAGTTACGATATATATCATGACACAAATAAAATTTATTTTATTGAGATGAAAATTATTATTTAAAATTCCCTACGTTGACGGTGTGGTATGTCTCTAATTTACTTTTCATCAATCAATTATTACCTATATCTGTGTCTATGTCTATAGTTTATAATATCACAGTTATTGAACATATTTTGAAATCAATAAAAAGTTGTGTTCTTTAATAAACGAAGTAGTGTAAATGCCTTTAAATGTTGGCTATGTGTTATGCATGTGGGAGAGTTAATATTGATGGGTCCTGCTAAGACGTTGACAGAGGCGATTGGAGTGTATGGGAAGGATCCTGACATACTTTGTTCATATAACGGGGTTACTGGGTCACGTGGACTTAATAACGCTGTTATGTAAGTGTGACTTTGGAAGTGTAGTTGCTACGTGTCAAAGATATGTATCTGTATTTTTTTCATCAAATTATAAAATTATGAACTGATTTTAGCACAGTGACCCCATCACATGTTCTTAATTCTTTTTGTTAACTGTGTCAAACATGTAGGCTAGTGCAGTCTTAGAAAAGGGTGTACCGCAAGTGACTTTGGTCACATATATAACGTGTAAGGTTCAACATAGCTGTAACCCATATCACAAGTATAATGTGTAGTGTAGCATATAACCTTAACTCTATCACAAATTACAGGTATAATGTGTAAGGTAGCATGTAACCTTTACTCTATCACAAATCACAGGTAAAATGTGTAAGGTAGCATATAACCTTGACACTCTAACGCAAAACACGGGTATAATGTGTTAGGTAGCATGTAACCTTTACTCTATCACAAATTACGGGTATAATGTGTAAGGTAGCATATAACCTTAACTCTCACACCACTCTCGGGTATAATGTGTAAGGTAGCATATAACCTTTACTCTATCACAAATCAAAGGTATAAGGTGTAAGGTAGCATATACTGTTATTCAGTGCATATATTAAGGGTAATATAACCTATTGTGACGTCATTAAATTGTAATGATACTATGACATCACAGTGGAGACAACAGAGAAAGAGAAAGAGCTTAAATGGCGTAGAAATTCAGAGTTATCGCAATATTCTACTTTTAATATCACATGGGTCAACTATGTCATAAACTTCAAACGACTTCTCCTAAAGAACCAAAAGCCCTAGAACGAATCTTCATAATGTAATTCAAAGGATCATTCATTCGTTTCCATTTCAAATGAAAAATTATGAAACTCGCCACAGGGTTTCTATTTTTACCTCAAGAGAGGTTGACCAAAATAAAAAGATCTTAGACTCGTTTCGTTAGTATGATACAAAATGGAGACACATGAACGATTCTACATACGTATGCTTTATACATGCATATACATTGATCATCATCTGTTCTAATATTTGACACCGACAGCACGTGATCCGGCCATTATGAAGCCATAACTATTCTACTACTAGTGTCGGTAACTGGAACAGTTTTACAATCGCGCCTAGTTGTCCCCCAGGTCGTCCAAGGTTGTCTTATCGTACCCACAGGTAGACCGCCATGGTCTGCTTTGTGAGGGATATTATGTGTAAAGTTTATACAGGTATTTTGTTGATAAGGTTGTTTTCATACCTTTTGTCCAGTTCTTACGTATAGTGTTCAAATAATACCAAAGCAGGGGTTTTCAGCAATGGGTGTGTCGACTTTGGCGCATTTCATAATTGCTTCTACTGATAAGTAACAATATTAAACACATTTTCAACACAATTTGAAACAGAAATGCCTCATTATGTTATACGTTGCAATGTTGCACGTAAATGATAGAAGTTTCACTTAGATAGTAGTTTTCATGTAGGTGAAGCTTTTCTGTTAAACTTACTATCAGGGTATGTTGTTTTGAACAGATTATTAAGTACGTTTCTCTGTTGAACAGGATATGCACTGCTTCCAGTAACATTCCATCAGACGTCACATGTTTTTCATATCATGACCTTGTGATGTAACATGCTTCATATATTTAACCATCGATCTATTTACTGAACTTAACTTTATATATCATTATTATATACAAAACTGACTCAACAACATACGAGTATCTCAAACAGGCTTTACCGTAGGATTAACATGCTCTTATTTAACGGGATCACAGTTAATGTAAAGGAACGTGAACAAGCGTGACTCTGAATGTAATCAAAACAACATCGTATGATGAATGACACCAGAAAGGTTGTTTTTAATCGAAGCTCTTTGTAACGGTGCAATATCTCGATACTTATTGGACGTTGTGTTACTAAAACACAGACAAAATAAAGCATTGTACATTTACCTATATGATTGATTGTTATATCTTACAAATATATGTGTATGATTGATTGTTTCTTACAAATCTACCTGTATGAATGATTGAGCCGTATATGCCCAATATGTACTACTGAAGTAGAAGATGAATATCATTTTGTTTTCAATTGTAAAGAATATGATTTCCTCCGACAAAAACTGTTAAAACCTTATTACCGATGTAAGACATACATGTATAAACTTTTGAAATAACTTAGTACAGAAAATGTTACAGAACTGTATAATTTTGGATTTTTTTTTGTGTAAAGCTTTTGAAATTAGGTCACACCTCTTGTCTATGAAATGGGTGAATATACCTTTTAGTGTATGGCTTGAACTTGACTTTGTATGACATTGTATTGTGCATAATACATGTAATTTAATATTAATAAGCTGTATTGCTTACGATGATAAAAGAATTGAATTGAATTGATTGTTTCTTACAAATTTACCTGTATGAATGATTGTTTCTTATAAAACCTGTATGACTGATTGTTATATCTTACAAAATCTGTATGATTTTATATTTATTTTGAAACCACTAAAGCAGGCGTTAACATTGGAATATCGAAGCTGAATAAATACTAGCATCGAATCAAGATTAAACTACAACTACAAATATGATCATGATAAATTACACTCACATTGCATCAATTTAAATCGCAGTGCGAAGAATTTAACTTCGTGAATAAAAGGCATTTTAACAATAGGCAGGTGGCATGCTTTATTTTTGAATGTCCAAGTAATGATATCACTAAAAATGTTCGAAGGAAATGGGGAAAATGCCACCATAACTATACAATACATAATTATGGAGAACATGTGAATATACTCAGTGTTCAGTTAATATAGGAAAAAACTAATAAGCTAAGTGATAAGGAGATCAGAAAAAATATGAGCAGTATATATAATTATATATACATATATATATTTGTCATTATTTTATTGCAATGTAAACTACTGATCTGTTCGTTCACCCCACCTTATGTAACTAGTGTTATTTACATTGGTTTTTATGTATGTAAGTGGACCTGAAGCCTTGAAAATACATCGTTATTACAAAACATAAAGTGCTCTATGTTTGTCGTAAAGTAGTGATACGTTATCTCGACTAGAGGTTACAAGTGGCATGGTAACCTTTTACTTTATCACACGTTCCATGTCAATTACTCTCGTTATCATACTTAGTGGTAAACAATCCGAACATAGATGTTTTTGTTGCTCACAATGTAGATGAAAACAAACTATGACTCTTTCTTATCTATCATAGGTATATTTAAGTAGCTCTAACGTTCCGCAATATGCATTGTGATCATATGATTATTGTCGAAGAGAACTTTAATAAGTTTGCAAAATCTGTGTCTGATTCGTTTGCAAAATCTGTTTATTTGCAATAAAATATGTTGTTAATCAAGCACAGATATGCTACTAAGCAGAAAGCCGTATAGGTGCTTGTCCGTGCTTGATACTGTCAGGAAATGATCATAGACATATATTTAGGAATAGGTGTTTGAACTTTGAAATATGCCTTTCCATAAAGTGATTTCAGTTGATGCTTCTTGGAACAGCTGATAATATATCTTAAATAGACATATAAAACTATTTTGCTGGCGTGCGCTGATCATTACCATATTTGGTTGCTCTGCAAGATCGTACACCTACAACAGTTACCTGATAGTAAGGACTCCTCCACTGAGGTTTAACGGTGTCATATCCAGAAATAGATTCAAGTCAGATAGTTTGCTTCAATAACATATACCAAGCCAAATTCCTTATAAGGAGGATAGATAGCGTTGCAACGTAAGATTAAGCATTTTGAAATGACAACTAAGCAACCTTTTGTTGTCAATGATATAGGTTTCTTCTGTTATTGTTATATTGTCTATCTCTGGGTTTTTTAAATGGTATTACGACCGTATGAAATGCACTTGCCACTGCAATTAATAGACGTTCTGTCCCATGGTTGTTTTTTTGTGTATAATGATGGTGCTGAAATTTGTTATATTCTTGATATATGTTCCATCAATCATCCAAGAATCTTCTAGTATCTGACATGAATCGTATGTTTTCAAACTAGGTTTGTAATACCTAAATATACACTACTGACAGTAGGTGAGAACCAGCTACTTCTATATATGTGCCCAGTGTATAGCAATACACAATCCACGGATAATATACCCAAAGAAGGGAAAAATACACATGACTCAGACAGGTAATGTACTTATATGGGAAGTCCCTTACCTATACTTAGCTTCATATAAGGAATGGTTTGAAAAAGCAATGATACGATTTAGAAATATAGTACAAACAAAAAATGTATATGACTGCATATTGCGGATGATAGTATAATTCAATATAAAGATTATAACTTGTTTATTAAACTATAAAATATCATGAAAATAAAAAAGAAATATCTATAAATATTACACAAGCAACCAGGTAGTCCCTGGCTAACCAGGTTGAAGTCACGACTACATGTGTATCAGCCAATCAAATTCGTTCTATGCTAGGGAATTCCCACTGTACTAGACTACACCTCACTCGTGACTGGGTTCTGCATTCCTTACCCAGATCTGATTCAAGACAGACGTATTTTGAATTGCGGAAGCTAGAATTTATATTTTGTGCAAGAACTATTTTATTTCAAAGCATGACTCTACCGGACGAGTACCCAGAGGATACTGGGGCCCTGAGTAAACAGTAAGTCTTACATTCCTTTAATCTTTACATTTACAATACTTTATATACTGACCTATATTAGTTAGGCGCAATTTTGTGATGAAATCCTAAATGATGAAATATTTTGTTCATTTTGCTGAAACGAATTGACGTTTTGATAAACGTCCTTATAAAACCTCTGTTTTATCGAATTTTAACATTAAAACACAGAATTATATGACATGGCGACTCTATACTGTACATGCGCAAAAGCTAAAAATAGATTTGTTTTGTTTACACTGGAGTGGCTCTATGCCAGACGTTTAACTCTTTCGGTCATTTAACGGGACAACTGATTTTGTTACAGGGTTCTACAAGAAGTGAGTCGGTCACTAGAGACGTTATTACAGGACGCACAACTGGACCACAGACTGACCACTGGCGTTTATAACTGTGCTGAAATATTGCAAAGGTAATTTTTGAATTTAATAAAATTAAATACTTAAAAAAAACCAATTATTGATGTAAATATAGTTGTATTAATTGTGAATAAGCGTTTAAAAAAATATTTTCTTGATTTGCATATTATATATATGAACTAATAAGAATCACTATTTAAATAAAAATTAAATTAAAAAAAGGTTTTGATGATAATTTATGTATTTGCGCTAATATCTTCATGTGTTTTGTTCGCTCACTCTAGGTGCCCGGATCAGGTGATGCTGTGCATCCTTCCGGATTCCGGACCAGGTCATGACGTTACAATCGACATAGAACACACGCTGATAGAAGCCTACTGTTGGGAAAATGACGTCAGAGTGTTGAAGGTATGCATACGCACATAGGCACAATGGATATCAATACGATACAGAGTCTCATGAGGATAGTGCTTGGTAAATTCAGACAAAAATCTCAGATAATGATTTAAGGTAACACATTTTGCAAAATTATTCTATTTGTAAAAGAAATTCTGACATTGATACATAACATGAAATAAGTCGTTAAAATTGCAGTGTATATTCATAATTCATGGTTTTTGCAGGTTGGCAACGCCCATGTTTTGAACAAAGTGTTTAACAATGACGTTTCACTGAGAGAGATGAAGAAGGTCTCCAGGCAACAGGCCCAGGGCGTTGATTTCTCCTGTCTTCTGGTAAAGGTAAGCCTTATCAATGTGTATATGTCATTGCAGTATTATACAACATCAAAGTTAATGCATTCAATGTTAAGTAACTGTCAAAAACATATTTTGTTGTATTCATTTCCATGCAAATGAAGCTTTGGCACTAAATAATTATCATTGCCGAATTGACAGGTTGAGGTAAAGGAAACAGAAAATTGTATACTTAAGTTCTATCTATATGTAAATTATTACAATAACCGATTATGTTATGTTCACAGTACCCAAAGGAGGTCAGAGAGGAAAGTGAATGGCTGAACATCGAACGATTCTGTAACTGGTGTCTCAAGCATGACGTGGTACAATACGTTGACATCCACTCTCCAGATTGACGGATGTTCCATCATTGTACATTACAGGTAAGCCAAAACCATGATTACTTACAAAGAATTATATAAAACCTCTGGTAGATGTTGCAAAGAATCTAGAAAATATTTGTGTAAGTGCAGGTCAACTTAGAGCGAACTTTGCCCAAAGCGAACGAATATTGATCATACAAATGATGTAATAAGCACTGTACCAGTGATGGTTTATCAGGTCGGGCAGTTATCTGACGCAATACTTTTGGATTCTACCGAGATATTGTATACTAACATTTGCCCTTTTGTTTTACAGAGGACTTTCCTAGAGTCATCATCTTTATGAAACCAAATACCACCACCGTGGTATACTGGACAACAGTACCCCAGACATCATGACAGCGAGGTCAAGCGGCACTCCGGCCATAAAAAGCATCGTACCTGACGAAGTTATAAGGCTGTGCCCGGCAAAGTGTACGTCGTAATAACGTTCTACTCCGTAACAAACTGAAGTTCCATGGTCCCGTTTGGAAGTTAACTTCACAATTTGTTGTACGGCTGTTGGTCTGCTGAAGAAGTGTATTCACTTCTTATAAGTTCAACACGACGAAATCCTTGTGAAATGGACTACGAACAATCATATCAAAATAGTGTTATTCAGAGACATCTCGATTTTATAATATAAGGTTCATACTATAATGTATATATCAGTATAAAGTCCTCCTGCATGTTGAGAATATCCAACTGTGACAGTGAGAGTTGATATATCCATGCTACAATTGTTTTGTTTCAGGATTGATTTATGTGTATTTTGAATAAATTTTTAAACATGCAAAATACACTTTTTTTAGTTTTGCTTTATGACAGAATTAATCATATATGCTCAATGCAAAACCAACAACAAAGAGGCGAGACACAAGTCGGAACAAACGTTTCTTTATCACAATTCAAAAGTAAGTCTACCGGCGTCAGTAATAATTAATATAACGTAGATTTACCAAATCTAAATATTGAAAAGAAATTTTCATTTCCTTGAAAAAAGGACAAGAAGAATAAAACTAGGTGTTCCAGAAGAGTTAGCGTCTTCTGCTTCATCGACTGCGCCCGGTATGTAGATTCTGGTCAAATCCAAGTGATGCCATGTCCTCATATTGAGAACAAAGCAAATCAACCTTCAAATCACACAAAGAAATTGCATATTTAGGGTCATGATGGCGACCATACAACGTATTCATCAACCTGCATCTTTGAAAACTCTGTGCTGTAAGTTTGTTTGTCAGCTATCGAAAATTATCACGAATGTCAGGATATTATCAAGCTCCTGAGAAAATTAGGTCAAAAATATGCTTATTCAATGCTTAGTGGTTTATTAAAAATTTCGAATTAATATATAAAGAAAGTAACTATTCGATCTTTGATTTTCGAATTAACTGATAAACAAACAGACTAAGAATAACTCCTCACTAGAGTATAATTGAGACTCGAGAGAAATAGATTGTATGATAGGTAATTGAGTCAATACCATTATGCAATGATGATAACTGAAAACTGCCGGAAAATGCCTTGTGTTTGTGCGCTAGATAAACAGAAACTTAGTTTAGGTGACCAACTTACTCTTACACAAATTCAAGGCCAGTCCTGTTTCTAGAAATTGCATCATATGGAATTTGGTATTGTAACAGTATCTGTACTAGGTCAGGTCGGGGGGCTGTTACACTGTAAAAATCTCAGGTCATGGGGTTGATAAAATGTAACAGTGTCTGCGATTGGTCAGGGAAGAAGACTTATATACTGTAACAGTCTCTGTGAAAGGTCAAGGTAATTGGCTGCAATATTTTCATCTAAAGTAACGGAGGTGTTTTATGTTAAATCTCTTAATTGTATAGTAAATTACTAAAATACATATTAAAAAAATCCAATAAATGCAGATTTGCAACAAAAACTAAACAAGTGGCATGTAATTAAAACGACCAAATATTGGTAAAAATGTGTGTGTTGAAACGTTGAGAAACTGCTTGTAATAGTTTTGAGAATGAGCTTGTATCATCCGCCTTTCGTATTTACTTCACAGGTTCTTAAAAATTATTACTGTTTTCTCATTACGAATGCATTGACGTAGAAACCTTATCAATCTTATATACAAGTATGTAAACACAAAAGTCAACAACATAAACAATACAGTAATTTACATATAAGATAAAGCTGTATAAAATTTCATAAACAATGTTTCTGTAAATCATTGTATGATACATCAAACAGAATACGTAAACAAGCAGTAAAAAGACAAAGTGATGGATGAAGTAAATAACCAACTTAGTTACTAGAGTAACGGACGAGTTATCCCCCTTTTTAATTATTCAACACACGTGCAAAAATACAATTACATACGCATAAAAAATCATGCTTTTTGCTTTTTTGTACAGTTAAAATAAGTATGACACTTATTACAATTTATGAAAAGCACGTGCTAATATGTACTCTAATAATCAGGGTAAGCGTTATGCATCGTATCACTCGTTAAGGAAACGTGGCACAGACTATTTATACTGATGACTACATAGCTGTCCTCACTGGGCTATAGATGAGGCAATTTATAATAATAGAATCTAGGGTTGCCGACACAATCGGATGAACAGATGATACAAATCTGTTAGTTTTAGCGTCAAACATCACAACTGATAAGTACACGTATATCATATAAATATATATATAAGATATTTATATTGAACTAATTTGCATTAAAAAAAGAATACTTCCTTAACAGAGCCAGATATTTTCTGTGGTTGTAAGGATATACCTACATTTATCTACATTAATATTAGTTTTAACCATTCACAATCATCAAAATATTAATTGACATATTCTGAAGCAGCATAACCATTAATACATGAATATATTAATATATATATGTTGAACATTTAGCTTCATTATTTAGCTTAATACAATACCTAAATATATTTTGTAAACCAGCCTGACAACTACTGTTATGGTATTGGGTGTAGCTGACATTGTAGTATTACAGAACAGCAGTTTGACGGTGTAACCTTTGTTTTCTGAACTACAGATCAAAAAGCGATTCGACAAAACAAAACAAAACAATACAAAACGGGCCGCCCGACAATTCTCTAGATATGTTACAATCACAAACTTGACATAAATTTTGAACCATTTGATACCTTGATATGCAAAAGATATCAAATTGTACTCTGCATTCAATTCTATATCTGGTTAGGGATCAATTATTTAGTTCATTTTAATAGCAATGCTTACCTTGTAAAATAAATGCAAAAACTTAATATTTGATTGCATTTGCGTTAAATTATCTTGTTGATGGATCCATTAAATCATTTAGTTGATGGATCCATTAAATCATCTAGTTGATTGATCCATTAAATCATCTAGTTGATGGATCCGTTAAATCATCTAGTTGATGGATCCGTTAAATCATCTAGTTGATGGATCCATTAAATCATCTAGTTGATGGATCCATTAAATCATCTAGTTGATGGATCCATTAAATCATCTAGTTGGTAGATCCATTAAAGCATCTAGTTGATGGATATGGATATGATCTAAACATCTCCTCACGCATTTAATTCTTGGCGGCCGAACACGTTGGAACAATATACACTTTGAAATGACAGTATCATGAAATATGCTTACAACCATTGGTTTTGGTTTTGAATAAGATTAATTGAAATTAATGGAATTAATAACTTTAATACAATAAATCGTAAAATTGTCAACATGACAAGAAATGGGTAAAGTCGTCACACCAGGAGAAACGACCTAACATGTGGTAACAAATAACAGTGAAATACAGAAACCGAAGTATTAAAGGTGACATTAGGCAGGTATCGTTTGATTGTCACGAAAGAAGTTACTTGATTTACCTCGTGACATGAATTATTTCGTGTAAGATATATCAGCCACTTAAATCTTATAATTAGTTAGCTCTGCATTGTAACTGTTCTATATATAAGACAATAATGTTCAAATTGATGTTCAGACTTTCAAATGTAGATACAAAAATTAAATAGGTGAAGAATCGTGACCTAGCTCAAAATGTGACATCATTTCCAAAAATAGATTACCAAGGCACGAGGAGGGAGCCTTCGTATCGTAGCGACGACAGCAACGACTGGGGTAAAATTTACACAGTTGTGTCCCTTTGACTGCACAGATTGAAGATTTGCCCTGATTCATTGTACCAGTCACTACAAGGCGCCCTGTATGACCATACAATGCGCTGGGTAGATTCCGTTTTATTTTCATTCCCCTGTGAAAAAATATGTCTAAACCCGATAAATATATTGAAAGAATCTGAGCAAAACGTTCAGCATTTTCCCGTAAATCTATATTTAGTTAGCTTTATACCAAGTAAAATTCCATATCAGCTTTCTTTAAATAGATTTATTGTTTTCGTTCAGTATAAGTTTTCCGAATTGAGGTTTGCTTGGAAAAAAGAATCATACTCTTTTATGTAAGAAACTCGAATGGAAATAGGAAGTAAGATTTCAACTCCAGTTGTCCTTGACATAAAAAAACAACGAGGAATGTAAAAGTTTACCTTATGTGTACATATGAGTGTATCGGCATTTTCAATGAATTCTATTTTTAGAAGCAATTATTTTCTAGTTAATAATCTAAGAACATCATTCCATTTAAGAGCTAAAACGTTCCTTGAATAATAATAGGTGATATCGGAAAGATTGCGGAATGTTAAAACGAGTAAATGTATGTTAATGTACATGTTATCTTAAGCAGACTGAGAGGAATGTTACCGATTTTTTGTTCAATCACAAACGATCCTGAATATATTTAATATAACGCGGATACATTAGTAATGCCATTTCAACCTTGAATATGGCCAAGGTTTGTCTACTGTTATATAACGATATATAGTTATATTACAGATATGTTGAATGGATAGATAGATCCCTTATCATCTGTAACCTTTTCCCGGGAACTCTATATATAGTTAGTTTCATTTCCAGTTAAAGTTTAAATCCGAATTCTATATATAGTTGATTTGTATCTTTGCATATAAAATTTTCTGAATTAAGCATTATTTGGTTAATCAGTAAGTCATACTTTTGATTGGAGAAGCTAAAGGAACATGTTTACTAGGTTTGTCAGAGCAGCCTAAAGACACAATATTTATAATAATCTTCTGTATGGAAATTCGTCATTTTGACAATAATAGACTTCGATGCTTTATATAGCATTGATTTACAGTTTCACAGACTCTAAAAATAGCCCACTTCGAAGAAGTCATATCTGTTAACGATTATATGTTTTTGATAACTCATGCTAGTTTTAGCAGTTAATGTTTTCAAGAAATATTCATATTCCATTTTAGATAGCTGCAATTTCTATCTACAGCTCCTAGAAGAGGGAACTATAGATATTCACTAATGCATTGTTTTGAGTGTCATGGTTTATAAAATACTTTGTTAGTCTTTTAAAACAGCATGGAAGAGCAGATCTATCGGTCGCTGCTAAACATGAAGTGGGTCAACTAGTCATTAGATGCAGATCCGGAATTTGTTGTTTACATGCTGTCTTATTGGTGTCGTTTTGGGGGCCCGTACATTTTCTATGTAGTAGCTTGACTTTATTTATTTGTCTCTAACGACTTGATAGATATAAAACATGTATGAACATAGAGTGATTACGTATTATCATATTTTCCTTGATTATTATTCACACAAAAATAAACTATGGTTAGATATTATACATGCTTATCTGTATGACATTGTTATTAGCTTGTCGTTTCTTTTCTATTTTTTTGTCCTCAAATTTATATTGCAGCTTAAGACATAGCCATAGCAATTTTAAACACGAAACCGAAACTGGATTTTTTTTAACATATAATGGCTTTACGCCTGCACCCCAGTTCAGTTTCAATTTGCCTCCCACTCAGTTGAGGGTTGATACGGTCATGCCTACCATTGAAACGATTTCCTCGCATTGCCTTTTGAAATATTTTTAGTACCTTCCTTTAATGGTGGTCTTCTTTTCCTATTTCTATTATTAGACAGGAACTCCATATATGCGTTGTTTCTGTATAGACACATGAAGGTCGTGTTACATTTTCATTACGTGTTACAAATGCATCGTGTGAAATAGGAAGTCAGATTTTACATTAAGTTATCTTTTATATAAAAATATAATGAGGAATACAAAGTTTCTCTTATATGTGCATATGAGTGTCGTGGCATTTCCCACGAATTCTATTCATAGCAACAGTTGATTGTCTAATCAATATTTTAAGAACACCTACATCTACGGACTGCTTGCCAATTAATGTTCGTATACTCGTTAATGAGCATTGTCGATAACAGAAAGAAAGCTTAATGTGAAAGTGAGTTTATAAGATATTTCCATATATGCCCACTAAAGTTCGTTGAAGAGAAATGTATGTGGTTATTTATTTCCGACCAAGTGTATTTATAGGACATTCAGATAATTAAGTTGATGTTTAAAATAGCTATGTGCGCTCAGGTTTTCTTTAATCTTTTTATAACTACCTGATGTTGAAAACGAAAGTAGATACATTACATGAAATATACCAACTAGGCATTTGAATATGAATCTTTTATTATCGACTTTTCTATATATAGAAACACTGCTTTCCCCAGTACTATCATTAGAATATTTGTGTGAATGCACGTGAAATGTTAATACATTAAAATATGCCGATAAGAGTTTATGTAGACCTAGCAAGTTTGGTAAGGATTATGAAGAATAAAGTAAAGAAATGAAGTTTGAAAGAAAAAAAATATTTTAAAGCTATGAGTCTTCTAATGTTGATAACTATAAATGTTATCTTCACAACAAGCGTAATAATTATTTATAGAAAAGGTTTATTTGTTAAAAACTACAGAACATTTATAGATATACGTAATACAAACGATAAACTAAAACAACGTCAAATATGATATTGTTGTATAATTGTTCAATTATAAGATAATTTATTATCATGGCGAAGAAATATATAGAAGTACCTATTTATAATGATCTTGCATATCCGTTTTACTGCCTCATGAATAGCTGTTAACTACTCCAATAACTGTGTCAGTCATTAAATCATATCAATTAGTTAGCATATTACTAATTAGAATATATACTTTAACACCATGCACATACATGTAGAAGAAGTTAGTGTTTAATATTTTTTCCTTTAATATCAGTTATAAAAACGTTTTTATTGTCCTGAAAATGTACTTTTATCAATTTTATAAGGTACATATATCAGCGTACTTTTATCAATTTTATAAGGTACATATATCAGCGTACTTTATCAATTTTATAAGGTACATATATCAGCTGTTTCAGCTATTACTTGTTGTTTATTTATAATACGTCATATGGATACATGCTCTAAAAAATACGTACCAACGCATTGCATCTGAAAAAAAATCCCTGAATCAGTAAAATGACCTTGATAAACAAGTTTGTTTTTGCATCAGATTATTTTTTGTAGAATGCAACAGATGTACGTTCAGGTGACTGGACAGGACCTCCCGAGGTTTGGACCTCCACTGGCACGTGACATCATTCCCCAGGTGCTCCACGTCAGGGCGACACTGACGAAGAAAAACAAGAACAATGCTTATAGTGTTGTTTAATCGCGGGTACATGTACTGTTATCCCTGATCGCGTGCTGTTTCATTTAAAAAATTGTGTATTCCCCTTTACGTGCGTAGAGATTTACTACAACTACAAACTTAATACACACACATATAGGTTTATATATCAAAAGAACGGTTCATTCATGATTCAATATACAAATGATGTAAGATATTCACTCATAATGATTTATAGAACGTAAACAAATAGCATGCCTAGTTTTTTGTTTTAGCTTTCTAATGTAACAAAAATCTACTGCAATTCCTGATATAAGGTAAATAAGAAATAGTACGGTATGTTTAGTGTTTAACGTAACCGTGGTTGCCACAGTAAAGTCTATTAAGTATTACCATTATGTGAGCGTAAACCCTGGAATTTCAAAGATGGCCACTGGAATGCGCAGGGACATTTCACATGCTATATAACCGAAGATATACATGAGTGGGCGTTTCGTCTGCTGGATAACCGAATTACTCGGTAGTGAAGCGGACGTAAAACCAATCAATCAATCAATCAATCAGAGTGGGCGTCACAGTATATTTGTATACTGTCTTTCCCACTTATATATATAAATTGTCATTTATATAGCATGTGACATGTCCCTGTGTTGGTATATGGTATATTAGTTGTTAATTAGGTCAATTAGGCCCTAGTGAACACGGGAGGTAGCAGGTTGTTCACAGTTCGAACGTTATTAAATTTGTGAAACGGATTAATCGTGTGGGTCTAAATAATATTAAGTATTCGTTGGAAATAGATTAACACATATTTGAATAAAGTGAAAATAAAGCATGCAATAAACAATTGAAACAACCTTTAGTTCTATCATGGAATATAAACGGTGGACTTGACAATAAATTCAAATCAAAAAGTTTTTTCAATTATATTAAGACATATGACTTGATTTTTCTATCTGAATATTGGATACCCAACGATTATTCTTTATCAGTTGAAGGTTTTTCATGTTATATTTACACTAGATTACTAGTTATAGGATCTCAAGGTGGTGGGATGGTTATTCTAATTAAAAACGTGTTTGTAAATTGTATCTATAATTGAATCGATATATGATTCAATCATATGGTTAAAGGTCCCTCGGGGACATTATGATGGTTGGAGATTTTAATAATCGTACAGGTAGTTTACCTGATTCAATCCAGAATGATGTAATTCATTCCAGTATTAAAAATCACCTCTCTCATATAGTTAATTATGAACCTGATGACGGTTTAAAAATCAGACATAATCCAGATGTAGTAATTAACACTTTTGTTAATCGCCTAATTCAGCTATGTAAATCATGTAATGTGCGTCTATGTAACGGAAGAGACCAACAAGGATACTCTAATGATTTTACATACTATGGACACAATGGCATGAGTACTATAGATTACTGTATAATTACAGATTCATTATTTAATATTCTGGAACAATTTATGATTTCAAATTTTAATGTATTTTCTGACCATGCTCCTTTGTATATTCAGTTAAAATGTCGGATTCATCCTACTGTTAAACATGATGTTACAGAAAGTACGTGGTGAGTATAAACCATTATACAAATGGAATGATGAATTTAAGGATTGTTTTTTAAATGTGTTGTCTGACAATCAGGATAACCTATGTGATGCTGTAACTGTCCCTGCTGTTGTTACTCAGTCTGATATTTACAATAGTGTGAGTAGTTTTACTGAAATACTGTTGAAATCTATGGAACCTTTCATTGTAAAATTAACTAAATGTTGTGATGCTAAGCAAGATAACCATAATGATATATGCCGAGACGGGTTAATCTATATTTGTCAGTATTTATAATACTGACAAACCATGGTTTGATATGGAATTGAAAACTTTGTACAACTTGTACAATCAGCTCTGTATAACTTCAATAAAGAAACTTTTTTTTAATCATACTCTGCTTGTGGAGAAGAAAAGGAACTATAAATTAAAAGAATCTATGAAAAAAGAATGTACTTAAAGTGTAAAGGCGACATGCTTCAATATATGAGATTAAATAATCCCAAGGAATTTTACAGAAAATTCACAGCAACTAAGTCCAAAAAACCAGATATTACATTGAAACTTGTATTTGATCACTTCGATAATTTGACCGGGAACGATAACTCTGATCAAGAACCTGATCAATTTCACAATCATTCAGATTAGGTCCCATTATATGAAGAATTGGGCTAAGTAATTACTATTGATGAAATTTGC
>JAUMHH010031113.1:0-24523 GCA_032359455.1 Chlamys rubida
CCAGTCAGAGTCCAACGTAACCCTTCTGATGTCAATAGTTGGTATATACACTGGCCAGATAAACTGACCAGTCAGAGTCCAACGTAACCCTTCTGATGTCAATAGTTGGTATATACACTGGCCAGATAAACTGACCAGTCAGAGGCAGGTATACTTACAAACTTTGACCAGTCTATGTCTTGTATACAATGGTGTAAGTTAAAACAACTTTTATTACATAAATTGTCAAGATTAAGAACAACTTATCACAATTTAAGATCATTGATGCATTCTCTCAATAAAGTGTAATACAATATATGAAAATAGTTACGTACAACACAGCACAGCTAGGTAATGAAGCTGAATATTTCCACGATTTTTAAAAGTTAACCTACCTCCATATAAGGTACCACCTGTACAGTATAAAACCTATGGGACTCCATGTTAATCCAGTGACATCAAATTTCAATTAACACCACACTGTATAGGTCCTTAAGGGTCCATCTGATGTCCGGCACTCTGGCCGAATAATCCCCCTCACTAATCCTCACTCTAACCACAAGTGGCCGCGCACCCTGGTCAACAAACGTCGACACCGACACCCATCCTAGTGGCACACAAACACCCTGGTCAACAAACGTCTACACCGACACCCATCCTAGTGGCACACAAACGTATATAATATGTACAAATCTGTGTCAATGTGACTCTTGCTTTGTTAGATGTCCTTAACGATGACTTTCAGTCAAGGTCACTGGTGAAAAATGTCACCCGATATTGTCATTATAGCTTCCACAAAATCTCAAGTATTTCAATACAAATAGATGTCCTCTTTCCCCGATGACCTTAACACACTTGACTGAATAGAGAAGATATATACCTGCATTATGTGTCAAATAATGCCAAACCGACATCAAATTGTCAAAATTTCATTGCGCATAAAGCAACACAAACCTAAAATTTACGATGACTCATCTAAACTAGTTTTGCTGCAATAAGCTACAACCTAATGTAAACATACTCGTGATATATTTTATACGGATGTGCACAAGTTAATGTTGCTGTATTTGACACATATAACTATATTGTGTTCTATTGACACATTTCATAAACGAATACACATTACTTTGAAGGAGAATTTATTAAAAATTTCAAGTTATATATTTTGTGTATAGTAATCATAACAAGAATTCTTGGCTATTAGAAATATTTATTGTGTAAAGCTCAAGAAAATTTAATTGTTTAAAGTTTTTACGTCTGTTTAGTACTTAAGATTACACGGAACCCCAACTACACTGACATTATTGTAACATTTATCAGGTCTAGTCTGGTGCAAATACATAAATCTTCCTACAAAAAGGCAAATTTTGACAGTTAATTTAAAAGTTAACCAGAAGAAATTTAAATAATTATATATTTGCTTGTCAATGTCTTGTCATGTATATATACACCTAACAGTGATGTGTCATGCTCCAAATTTAAATATTCCATTTTTTTGACAAGGTGAACTTGAAAGAATTTCATTTCACAATGAAATCTATGTAAAATCAAACACAGCTAAGAACCAAAACTTCTGTGCATAATAAACAGTTTGTTAGAATAACAGGTTTAATTTGCATTGAAACATCTAGCCTGAAGATCGATTCACAGTATGCAGGTTTCCATAATAAAGCATTTTAGAAAGATATTACAATATCTAAAATTCAATTTTTTTTTACAATCACTCGTCAATTTCCTATTTTAATCAAAATCAATAAATAATCAAATTATCTTTGATAATTAATCAATGTATAATCATGATCAATCATACCAAAGACAATTAAGTGTAATTAACCCATTCACCCCTAGTCACATTTGAACCTTACCAAATCAAAGACTAGATAAGTCCAGTTTAACAATGTAGGGGTAAATGGGTTAACAATTAGCTAAATAAATGAATTTCCTGTAAGTTGGTCAAGTTGTAATACATACCTGTTGGTCCGATCGCAAATTATTCTGACCCAATACCTTATAGCCTGATCAGCTCTGCTATAATCTGTCTAGGTCTGAGATATGTGTTGGCACCGAGCTAGTCTTCAACACCAGAAATGATCACCCTTTCCCTCCAAGTCAATACCACACTGTGTCACTGCCCAAACCTTTAAGTAGGATTTGGCACAAACTCAACTCATCAGCCCCACATGACCCGGTCCTATGGCTAGATCCCCCACTCCACAGGTCTTATACATTCTGTGTTTTGACGCAACAAGATAGGGACAGTAAGGGGCTGTGAGGAAATGGAAAGCGTCATCAACTGATGCCTCTCGAAGCGAGCAGGAAGAATTTGACGTAAAAAAGATCATTGATTTCTGGGTGTTATGCGACAAACAGCACTAAAGCGCTGCTAGTACTACGTAGTATCTAAAGATAGAATATCAACCCACGTCATAATCATGGCAAGCCACCTGATCATAACCTTCACTGATTGAAAACTACACTAAGTGACCAGGAAATGTGTGAATTAGTACATTAAGACGCTAAAATCTGTAAGATCGTCATCTCTTAGGCAGGGCAGCATATCTTATATATGATGGTCGTCACCTTAGGGTAGAAACAGGCCACAAAATTGTAATGAAAACGTTTTTGTACTTACGATATAGCAAAACAGCCACAATTGCAATCTACGAAAGCTAGTAAATGAGGCGTCAAAACAGAGCAGGGTTATTCCAGGAGAGCAGCACTCTCGCTGCTACACACACAGAGATTACATGTGACGATTACAGCAGACACACATGGCAATGTTTGACTGTGACGGGCTGTATAACGTACATGCAGTGGGATGCTAACCTCTGGTAATCAGATGCGCATCTCTCCAAAACGTCATCACTAACACATCAGAGATATATGTAGTAGGAATATCATATACATGTCAAGGAAAATATATATACAGTAAAGCCTGCTTATGTGACCACCTGTGTTCAGTGACTACCTGTGTTCAGTGACCACCTGTGTTCAGTGACCACCTGTGTTAAGAGACAATTTTCAATGTTTCTCATTGCAGTGATTCCATTGTGAACTGAACCTGCATTAAGAAAGCACCTCTGTTAAGAGACCTCTCTTTAGACTTCCCCAGGGTGGTCTCCTAATTACACAGGTTTAACTGTATATATACTGACATTTTGCTTGGCTACTGTTTATCTCTCGACATTCGATATAAATGTTTGATATTATATAACATACAAAATTTGTATTATCATATATGATCAAATATAGATATCCCACATGTTACATACTACATGTATACATATTTCTTTACGTATAATTTTCGCTACATGTACATGTGGATACAACATTACAGAGCTGAGCTATCACCAGTAAGCGACATGCTACATAGATATCAGACATATATAACTCACCACAGAAAGAAAATCTCCCCCAGTGCATGTGGGCTGGACTGTTAATCAGCTAACAATCTGCTCAGTTGATCGTAAAATGTTCCTGTTTTTAGACTTGAGCAAGTCTATCAAAACAGCACTCACCACAAATCCTTTTTATCCAGGGGAGATAAGAGTTTGGGCAGATAGTTATAAATACACAAACCGTAGCCTCCAGAAATCTAAATGTGGATCGGCAAGATGTTCACATGATATTTAAACTTATTTTCCGAATTAAATGTTAAATCTTCTTCTTGTTGGTTTTTTCGAATTTAAATCCCAATCCCTTTATCTGTCAGTTCACAGTCGTTAAAGGTTTTGTTCTGTCTCTAGGGCTTATCTAGTGTTTTCATACATCAACATTAAAGTTTTTTATTTGCTGCTCAACATTTCCAAATGTTCTGCTGGGGTTAAAAAATATAGGAGTTCCCCCGTTGTCACAAACATGAGTCCCTGTAGTCACAAACATGAGTCCCTGTAGTCACAAACACGTACATATAACACCTCTAAACACAGAAAAGCTAAACATCTCTGTCAAAGTTGTGTACCCCAGCTGGTGTCAGATCAGTTCATAAAATCCCCGGCAAAACCCATCAAAGTCATCCAAGTGCACTTTCTCTATTAGGCGAAACACCCTTCAAATGTATCCTGCTTAATGGTGATGTCCCAGGGAGAGTGCCGAATTCCTGCACAGTGTTTGTTATGGTAAGGTGAACACGTGTTGAAGCCACAGTCGATGTTGACTTTACCCTGATCTTTCAATTCCCCCAAAAAACGTATTTAAATATTGTTTTGTTCAGGAATCACCAAGTTGTGTAGAACATTGTCTACATACGTAGGTAGTTTTTCCTTACAGACCGTTATCTGTGACTGGGGACCGAGCGAGGAAGTGTGGGAGTCCAAATCGACAATATCTGCCCAAAACAACCTCTGATAAATCCTGTTTGGAAGCCAGTTTCCACTTGGCTATCTCCACAAGGGATGACTCAGCCTATCCCCCATTTACGTGAAACGTTTTTACACCAACAGCCGAACATCGTTTTCATGGCTTTCCTAAGAGCCTGAACATTTTTAAGGCTAATCCAACTTCAAGTCTAATGTATTTTGAAGAAGCCACAGGAAACGTTGACTCAATTTTATTCAAAATAAGATTTCATTGGGTTGTTACTGAAATTTTCATGCATGATCCTGCATTTTGTTAACTAAATGGAGATATCAGTGCTTGTCCAAAACTTAAATTTGCTATAAAATGGAGACAGAAGAGAACTACAGTAAGTGGATATATGATCTAGATATGTACCCCTCCTCGGAACGGCAATATTATTCAACTATTGATGAAACCAGCATGCAGTAAATCAAGTCCTCTGTTACCTTACAACTCTGAAATATAAACTACCATAGCAATATATAATTCACAATACTGACAAAAATAAACTACCATAGCAATATCTAATTCACAATACTGACAAAAATAAACTACCATAGCAATAACTAATTCACAATACTGACAAAAATAAACTACCATAGCAATAACTAATTCACAATACTGACAAAAATAAACTAAAAGCTCAAAAATATTTATCAAAACCAGAACATGTGCACGCTATCTAATATGATCCCAAGTTAGTCATTGCATGGTTTTAAATTTCCTTACAGGTAAGAGCACAATCTACTGGTGTGCAGGTTGGTCATTATCATAACAGGTTAGAAACATCACCAGATTTATCATATCAATTCATTTTTATAAGATAAAAGATGACAGGTCAATTTTGAAAATTTTCCACTTTCTATGCCTATTAAGCATACATTGTACATTTACGTAATACAGTATGAAAGCAGACGCTATAAGTATTTAAGCACTCTGTATATAAGTACAATTAAAAGTGTAACAAACCGTATCCAATTTATTACTTACTGACTGTCTGTATTGATAACTTAAGTAAATTTTGCACGTTTTCGAAAAAATTACTGAAATCAATGTATTTAACCAGATTACAGGGACACAAAAACTGATGCAGAGCTTTAGAAATTTACTTTAATACATAAAATCACCGTAAAACTACTCCGAGACTTTGAACCCCCTTCACAATTATTTCAATTATGAAATAATAGATGTTTTATTATAAGATGATGGAGTGTATTTTAAGCCTACAGGCAGATCGGCAGGTCGTGACTTGGGTTTGAGGAACTGCCAAAACAGTAACGCTGTTTTATCTTGGGAGCCGCGCTGACATGCAGAGGAGATTGATCGAGATTATGTCGCATGCATTGCAGTTAAGATGTGCATCCTCACACACAATGAATCACCCACGGTGCCTGTGGTTGGGAAATCTTTAAATGCTTCGAAAATTAAATTTAGGTCGTATTTCCTCTAAATTTCTCACTTTTTATTCGTTAGTTTCGTGGGAAAGGAAACCTTATTTGTTCTTTTCAAGAGTTCTATTTTTTTTTTTTACCAGGAAATTGACATTTTTGAGTTATGCATTTCAAAACAAACACACTGTGAGAAATGAATGGTACACATCACTTAATATGACAGCTTATATATATTCTTCCTTATCAGAAGTACTGAGTAAACTTTCTGTTCTCTTCATGCTAGCACAATGACAAAATGACACATTTACAGAAAATGAACTGGAACGAAAAGGTTTTCGGAGACAATACAAAGAAATGTGAAAGAACCTATAACCTATAACGAACGAAAACAAAGACATCGGAAATCCACATGAAATTATGAAAGTGAAACTTTGTGCTCAAAACTATAAAAAAAATTGCATTCGTAAAAAAATAAAATTAAGAAATGTAATTAAAAAGTAGGAAATAATAATAAAATAAAGAAACTAGTACAAGTCAACGTTAATACAATTAAACTATCAAATCGAAGCCCTAATCGGTTACAACTAATCTTTCAAAGCTACCTGATCACAGCTTCAGAATCCGAAGCTTATATGTATCATCATAACTTGGATATTTGTCAAATCTCAACCTAGAATTAGAAAACTGAACTATATAATACTCATTTATAAATATAAAGTAGGATAAACGCTAATTCAAAATGTGCTGTTTAACCTCTGTGCCTGTCGATACGATTCGTAAAAGGAGGTCAAATCTCTGTGTATACATCCAACCCACATATACAACAGTACAAATACCTTGAAAGCTACATTCCTCTAAGTCATCCGTCAATGTTTCCTTTCATATATTCATTAATAGATAGGCTATTTCAAGCCTATGTGATGGTTATCAACATTTTATATCTGTCTTTTGATGTAGAAGCCCAGTCTTTTATATATCTGTATATCATTCTTATAAGCAATGCCATTTTAATTTCAGTAAAAATGATTTCGTGAAAATATGCATTCGTGCATAGCCTTATACACACACATAATTGTTAGATGTTACTGATAGAATACCAACAACTTTTCATTCAAAAATATATTGCAAAAATATGACTCGCATCAAAGAATTGAGAAATGTTTAATTCTTTCATATACAAGACATATGCAGTAACTGTGTTTATTTTCTTGGAAGGCATTTTTCTTTGTCAAACATCTAACTTTAAGCGTACATATTTTCAGTAGCATATCAGTATTTCGTATTTTTTTTTATTGCATCCACATATGTCTCTGACAATGACATGTATATTTGTCATTATTTGATTTATCTGAATGTACTCACTACTCCAGTGATTTAAGCGACAGTTCAGACTGTCAGAGCTTACAGTTTTTTAAAACAAAACATTAATACTACGTACAGTGTTGATGACAGCGATCGTGACAATTAACTAAATGGAGTGCACCAAAACATCAGGTTAAAGACAAACGATACAACTGTATCTTACTGTTGCCATGGCGTCTAGTTCTTTTGGTGAGATGAGGAGGCACTTCATATGAGAAGATTGTAACCTTTGAACTTTGTTTTTATTTAATTTTATTTAATTTTATCAACTCCGATAAAACTGTATTTTGAACAGTTTTTATCTCTTTTGGTTCCAGCCATATTCACGCTGTTAGTTGCAACTATTAATTTGATATTTAAAACACAAGGAGTGACCATATTCCATAGGAATACTTTATATACATGTACATTGATACATGGGTCAAATAGAGGCTGTAGCTATCTCCTGAACCAGTCACCATCTTCAAGGAATTGTTTACAAATTACTGATAAAATGGTGGCATCTGGTCTTTGGCCAATACTTGCGGGGATAATCGGGGAGGGATGGAGGGGGCAAAAAAACACTTGGAGCCTTGTTAGATAGTTGGATTACAGTGATAATCTATGGGCCGTGTATATAAATCACTGGAGTACAGACAACAGATACTCCCTATCTGTCTACCATCTTCCTCAAATAACTCCAACCATTCCTACCCATCTCTGGGCTATCTTTACATAAGCATAACTTCCTTCACAAAGCTTTTTGTCGAGTTGATATACCGTACGTGCCAATTTCTTTTTAAGTAATCTCCATTCAAATACTAGCAGAAATTATAAATGCTGGAGAACATTGCTAAAGTCTTGGTAATTCCTGACAAACTTGCAAAATTTTCTTGAGTCGTGAAAGGGGATACATCTGAAAGAAGTAATTAAGACTTTGCTAGATATCCAGGTCAATGAGTTTTTGCTGTACTTTTGGACTGGAATGTCACCGGTATTTATAGATCTGGACACTTAGCTTATTCACCTCTACATTTTTTGAATGGCCTTGCCTGGTCCTTGATTTGGTAAGGTTCAAATATGACTTTAGGGGTAAATGGGTTAATTTGGAGACTGGATAATGGAATGCCATTTGTATTTTTAGTTCTTGACCAACCTTTCAGAAAGCCCTTCATTCCTTAAATAATACAAGGAACCTTTAAAATATTGAAAAGTTTCCTGAAAATTTCTTTTCTTTATAAAAAATTGTTTAGCAGAAATCAGAACTAGCAGGTGATCATGGCAACTGACTTGATCTGCCACTGAGATGCATGTGGACAACGTAATTATAGGTTATCAGCTAATTGAAGGTTTCCGTAAATGAAAATTAAACAGTCACCAAGCATTCCACAGTTCAAAGAGAACTTTTACGGCAGGTCAAACCTGTGATTGCTAACGTAGCATTAATCTGTCCGTTTTCTCCCACAGCTACAGTAAATCTACAGGAATTTGTGGTGTAGAGCCCTAGTGTTTAACCAGTAGAGGTTATGCACTCAGGTAAAAGTTAATTACAATCTTTCTTCAGGTGTGTGAAAGGTAAACAATGTCTTACTACAGTTAAAGCCCAGGGGAGCAAATATATTTAATTACAAAACTTTAAGATTTATCTTTAAAATCAAACAAGCAGGATTTTTTTGAGGTCAAAAGAAAACTTTTCTATTGGATTGAATTGTCATGGCATTGGGGTATGTGACTCAGCAAAATCAATACAAAGACTGATTTATCATATAGATAAATACATCTGGAATTATGCAGATGAATTATGACAATTTTGTCATTCCTATGGTAGAAAGCTAAGATTCTTTGATCCAGCTCATTGGCACAAGAATTCTATGCTGTCCAAACATTGTTCTAACCCAGAATGGCTGTTCCACATACATGACATGCCTGTCAAACTGTCTGTTCCCCCATGATGTTATATACCTCCCCAACAACTGCCGAGGTGTCGGAACATCTATCAACATCTATCACCGCCAGAGCCAGATCGACAGTGACACAACACACAACTCTAACTATTTTCCATGTGTTGTATTTGTGATAGAATTCCTTTGCGGTAAAGCTTACAAATCTAAACATTAACTGATTCAACCCTGAAATTTCATAATGAACTATTCCAACCTTTGAATTGGAAGTGTTCAAATGTGTCTTCAGGGGTGAATGAGTTAATATAAACTACTTTTTTATTCATAAATGTTGATATTGCTGAATATAATAAGCTGTAAATATCATGGTAAGTTCTCATGGACTTTCTGATACATCTATATGAGATTACTTGCTGAAGTCTTAAAATTAAATTAACTTTTAATTTATCAAGGGGAGGTAATCAGAATGTTATAAGTGCTTTAATTAACAGGAGATGAACATCTATTGTAAGACAATTCACCCATTGTAAATAACTCTTGTTAACTCATTCACTTCTACATATTTAAACTTGACTTTCCCAGTCTTTGATTTTGAATGGGTTAACTCATTCACTCTTGAAAATACATTTGAACTCTTCCAATTCAAAGGTTGGAATATCACATTATAAAATTTCATGGGTGAATGTGTAAAAGCTACTGGCCTCTGTTCTACAGATTACATTGCACTTTCCTTAGTAACAAAAGAAGTCAACTGACAACCTGCTTAAGATTTAGCTCCACCACCTTCACAAGTAATCCAGTAATATATAGAAATCCAGTAATATATTGTACCATCTATATAGAAATCCAGTAATATATAGAAATCCAGTAATATATTGTACCATCTATAACTTCGGAAGGCCCAGCAATCTGTGACAAGCCTGACGAGGAAGTGACAACAGAAAAGATGGAAGACCGTTGATGAACACGTTGATCGGAGATCACACAGACTGGGACATGTATAATAAGACAGTGACAGATCACCTCGGAAAGGGGAGACAACCACATGTACAGGAAAGTAGGTCATTGGACCAATTACCAATCTGTTACATGTAATAAATACATTTGTGTTGTGGGATGGGGATTGAGTGGGAATGGGGGGATGGAGTCTAAGGTGGTGTACACCTTAATTACCAAAGTAGTCAGGTAACAATGTGGGAATGGGGGGATGGAGTCTAAGGTGATGTACACCTTAATTACCAAAGTAATCAGGTTAAACAATCAATATCTGGGCTGGTCCAACACGTACCTGGTTACATGAATGTGTTTACATTCAATACATGAACAGCAAGCCATATAAGAATACAATGTACGTAACACTCATCAATACGTTGTTGATTAACCTTCGCTCATGATAATGTTCATGCATACCTTGACTGGCTACCAGCCCCGAAGTTTTAGTGAAGAATTTCCCAGTTGCATTTACTACTAGCTTATCTCCCCCTAGTATAGAACTTATGAATTCAACTTAATTTTTTTCTAAATAATTCAATATCCTAGAGATGGGGGCCAGTCTATGCATACAGCACACCTATTTTTTTTGCATAGACCTAAATTTTTCACGATTTTCATTTAAGTCAATTATATTTACATGCATTACAATTTTGCAATCTGGATATAAGATTATCTAAATTTTCGTATATATATATATCGCCCCTACAGTTGTCAACTTTCGAACATATCCACATGTTCCGCAAAACAATGACAGAACAGTTGTAATAATCCATGTATCGCCTGAACCTACAGGTCGTGACCTGATCTCAGCATTACGTCTCTAAATGCATAGGAACACTGATATTTCAATTATTCAAACCTTATCACTTGTAATCTAAAACAAACTGTATGCATAATTTTCATTGATTTGCATGTACACAGAAATCCATACTGAATAGACTATATCAATTAGTCTACCATTCCAACAGATTTCAATTTACTGCATATGTTCTAAATATAGCACACCCTAACACCTGATCCTTGTACTAACTGCGAGTACAGTCAGCACCTGCTACGTATACATGGTCAATAATTTAAATAATCTTTACATAAACAACGTAATTTGCAATGTAAATTTTTAAACATGATAATAAAATTTCAATCTCAATTTTTTTTTACAAGGTCTGTCTATTTCAGTAACAACTTTCTAACTCATGCTGGTAGTATTTTTGCGAGATAAATTCATAACATGAAATTTTCCACCACATGCTGCTCTTGTATTTAAGCAAGATAATGTACGTAATTATCTAATACACAAACAGCCTACCTGTTAGAGGTGGACAAACACGCCCCTGTACTGCCATTCTCAAACTCTACCGTTAACCCCGGCCTCCTGGAGATGCAGAGCTGGTACTCACAAACGAGAAATGCATACCGCCCAACTTTACAGATCAATAATACTAAAACCACATGTATAAGACCGATTTTAAGCAGATTTGCGATCCTCAATTGTCTATGTTTCAACACAAGTTAATGAGGACTCCAGTCCTAGATCTAAATTCCACATACATTGGCTCGTAGATAAATCGTGCAAGCTGTCACTGACTAAAACTTCAATCCTCCAATCTTAGAACACGGAGCTTTCCTGATGTGATCCCACGGTACATGAAGGATGCGTTATACATAAACCTGCGTAGGATCAACTACAGTCTGCTGTTTTGCACTGGTTTAAAGATGTCCTATGCTTTTAAACGTCTTTTCCACAGCTAGATCTACGACTCCAGGCACAGATAATTCTTTGTGATAAATCTTTAGAAAAACATATTTCAGGCCGGGTTATAATGCATGTGACTATACCATATATACATGAAAAACATACGGCTGGCTAAGTCATCAGTCTGTTTTCGCCTCCAAATCTCAATTTATGCATGTCAGTTACCACCACCGAATCCTGGCTCCAAAGGGAGATGATTCTTTGTGATAAATGTAATAACTGATTTCCAGCATCTTGTAAACTTCAGCAGCTGCAGTCATCGGTCTGGGGTCAGGGGTCACATATGCACACCCTGGTGTGTTAAGGGGATCCTTGTGTAGAGAGTGAGGGGGTCATAATCTCCACCAACTATCACTTTCTCACTTGATGTGTGTGCATCCTCCTCGTGTATGGGTGGGATTGAGAGGGAAGGAAGGAGGCAGGGAGGAACAAAGTGGGATTGAGAGAGGAGGAGGAAAGCAGGGAGGAACAGAGTGGGATTGAGAGAGGAGGAGTGAGGCAGGGAGGAACAGGGTGGGATTGAGAGGGGAAGAGGGAGGCAGGGAGGAACAAGGCAAGAACAACTGGATTAGTGTGGGGGTTAGCTTCATTAAGAGAACGGAAATTAAAGGAAAGGAGGGAAGAAAAAAGGAAAAGGGGAAGGAATACGGGAATAGAAGGAGAAAATAAAAAGAGATATTTTGGGAGGGGGTATAGGAAATGCAGGAGAATGAAATATATGGAAGGAATTAAGAGAGTTGGCATGACCCGATATCTAAACAGAATGACAGTACTTAATAAAGAAACGAATATCAGAATTATTTTTAATCAATACGAACTACTGATTTATACACGTTCAGATTTTAAATTTTAGACATTTTTTAGGGAAGTTGACCTCTTCCTACTGAGAATAGATACTATTAATATGGCTAAGTACAAGAGAACTGTACTAGTCTGGGGACATCTGGCCAACCTACATGCTGGTACCACATGGCAGTATACTGGAAGGCACGAAAGAGCTAGGTCTCAGGATATAGGGAAGTATTCCAGATATTTTGATAGGTCATAAAATTGATGTGATCTAAATACAAACGGAGCTAAGCCAGATCCATCCTTGATCAAGAATATCACTTGTCGGTATATATGTCCTACAGTAGATAACCTATTTATAGTCCTGACTCTCCTTATATTTATATACATTGTATTTACATACCTGGACAAGAAATTGTAAGTATTTAACCCATTCACCCCTAAAGCCACATTTGAACCTTACCAAATCAAAGACTGGGCAAGTCCATATTATAAATGTAGGGGTAAATGAGTTAACACATGGTGGTAATATATACCTGACACTGACTGGATACATGGAATCTATAAATGTTATATGTATATCCACTTTTCCTCTTGACATTCTTTCTATGAAATCACTTGACTTCAGATAATAATGGAACAGCTGGCCATCTTAAAAACAGACTTATCATCCTATAGTGGGAGGGTTGCCCCTGTGTAATGGGGGGTTGGGGGGTTAAAACCACAGACAGGAGCCACTCCACACCAATCAAATCTTTTTTTATCACCCTCACATATCTCTCCTGTGCCAAAAGCAAAAAACCGGCAAAACTGAATTATCTCCCTTGAATAATTGCCAATTATCTCCCCTGATTATTATTTTAAGAATTTGTCCAACTACAGACAAGTCACTAGAGATTTCCATTGTAGATTTTATCTTTTCTGATTTTTCTTTGTTTTTAAATACTTGTAGATGGACTGGGCCATGTGACGATATCTGTGACCAGGTAGTTGTTGTGTAGAGCGGCAGAGTGCTGGGTCTGTAGGTACAGGGTTCATATAACATTCTTTTCTAATTTTTATTACCACAAATATTTAGTATTAGTTCTAGGAAACCTTTTCTGTGTGTTATTAGTAGTTTTGAAATAAGACAATGGTATTCATTCTTTCTATTGTGTTGTCTTTAAAAAATAACATAATTTCTTCTGTTCAAGCAATAATGTTGATAGTACTATTTCTGAACATTTTTCAATCAAATGAGGAACATTCTGTTTTAATTTCCTGAGTTTAAATGCATATTTACTTCATCAACTCCAAAAAGTTCTGGAGAAATTCAACAAGGAATGGGAGGTTTTTTTTCTCAGAAAGGATATATGAAAGCCAATATAGTCATGCTGAAAAATAGTTTCCAAAGCACAGGAAACTTTAATTCATTCATCCCTGAAGACACGTACATTTGAACTCTTCCAATTCAAAGGTTGGTATAGTCCATTATGAAATCTCAGGGGTGAATGAGTTAATAGGTCATAGTTGTTTGTGTTTTACATCAAACGGTATTAAAGGTATAATAAAATATACCCTCCCATAAAGTAATTTGTTCGTGCCTCCTTTTTGCTTCAACAGTTCACTCCTATGTACACTAACCACAATTAAATTAAGAAAGTGTTACACTAGCCAGAGGTAGGCCACACTTAGTGATTACAGTGTTAAATGTGGGGAATCTTGTTATCATTTACAGTACATTACCCATTACCACACAAGGACAGTATACCGGTAAGTAATGCTTCCCCCTACATTCTGTACACACCTGTAAATATGTATGTATACATATATACATACCTATGTCAAGAATTCAAAGTATTTAGCCCTAAAAAATAATTCACACAAACCTGTAGATTCTAGCCCTGGTGATAATGACCTGTTTACTTTATAATTGTTTGGATTCTTCCAATAAATCTATTTTCATATTTTTTTCTTTTTGACTGTCTGATATATTCTTTCCAAAACTGTGCAGATAGCTATATCATTTTTATAATGAAGACGGTAATAGAATTTTACCTTCACTTAAACACCAATCCCTTAATCGATAATCCATTTATCTGTCCTGGTGCTGTTAAATCTGCTACCAATGGGATTCTTGATTCCAGAACCTGTATCGCAACATCCATCACTTTTCGAAAACCACAACGCTGGGGACTTGTGAAACAAAACTTTCCACTGTACCCTTATATATAATGTTAAGGTCAGTTGAGTGACTTCCTGACGACTGAATACAACTCAGTACAATACATGACTGTAGGATGAGTTATATCAGGGATGGGGTGGGAATCCTCAATGTACAGGATGTCTATAAACACAGTACAGGATATTCTCAGATTTCCCTTACCATTGTCCAACAGGATGTTCTATATCTGTCAAAAGTGTACATTGTAGGAGTTTGACATGAACATTAAAACTTATATATATAATAATCTACAGGTGTTGTATGTGAAAGCCTATGTAAGTACACAATGGAATAGGGTCACAAACTAAATAAGGTGATCATTTACTCCAAAGCAGAGGTATTCATTTATTCACCCCTGAAATTGCATAATGAACTATTCCAATCTTTGAATCAGAAGAGTTCAAATGTATTCTGCAGGGATGAATGAGTTAATTATGATAGATCCTCCCCAGAACTAAGGTTTAGAATAATTATCAGTTTTAGGATTTCGATATCATAACTTTATTGTCAGTATCCTTTGACATTAACAGAGGTGTTATGAAATGAAACCGTTTCATGTTTGGGCACCTTAAAAATATGAGAACAATCTCAATAATTCTCGCTCTGATGAATAATCCTCTTTTCCTCCCACATCCACTGTAGGATTCCTCACTCCCAACTCTGATAGACCTGCTTGGAGCAAAAAAATGTCTAATTATGATGCTTTGCAGCGTCATCTTCCATTGTTACATCATAGTTTATGGCAACTGTTTCCTCGATCGGAAACAATAATAGGGTATTCCCAAGAAAAGCATATGGTTTTCTAGATATAATGTATGAACGTTGTGGGAGAAAAATGTCCCCAAACTTGTGATGGTTGATTATCAAGTTGATCTAACTCTTGTTAGTTAATTTTCGTATTGTAAAAGACATTCGGCAAACCTTCTGTCTTTATACAAATTGAAAATGACCTAACTTGAGTTAGATAAACATGATAACCAATCACCACTCCTTGGGGAACCTCTATATATTGGAATATTTGCTTCTGTTGCCATTGAAATATCAATACTTAAACAATGAATGTTTTAGCAAATGTTGTTATGGTCCTATAACACACATTGCTATTGATGACAAACTTACAATAGGGCTTTATGTTAGTTTGTCAGCAATAGAAATGTGTGTTATAGGACCATAACAATATTTACTAACATATTTATTATCTATAATTACATTTTGATAGTGTCGTTACACTTTATTTGTTAATTTCGAACAGTTCTTTGAACAGCAAAGTAAGTCTTGACAACAATGAAATTGATGACGTCACAATAGGGATTGATGACGTTACAATAGCAATTACAATGGAAGGAAGCAGAGAAAATGTAACTATATTGTGTTACTACTGTACATGTAAATACAAGGGTAGAGGAACACCTCGTCATTAGATAACTATTATCCTGCTTCAGCTTCATTCTCCTAAACCAAAACCTCAAGTATCTTGACTTCACACATGATATTTGTTCAGTAAATAAAAACAGTCATAAACAAGAAATTTCAAACTGCTTCCTATCTGAATATGTCAGTGTTAGAAAGTGGATATGCTAGAAAACCTGATAAAACAAATAAGATTTAGGGGTTAAAATATACCGGCTGTGAGGGACATAACAATCACACTACCGTTCTGTACAGCTGTATCATTACACTTGTTTAAATTTAAATGCAGATTAAAAACAAATTCTTCAAGATTTTTCGGCAGTATATTCAATGCGAAATATATAAGAACTAAACTGTAGACTAACTAATACACCCCTTAAACCATCTTATTTATTTTTGGTTGTAATTGTCTAATGCCTGGATTCACATCCCTTTAACTCATTCACCCCTGAAATTTCATAATGAACTATTCCAACCTTTGAATTGGAAGAGTTGAAGTGCGTCTTCAGGGTTGAATGAGTTAAGCTTCAAATGAACTTTCAGTCAAACTTATTCACAATGAAAACTGATTTTCATGGTTAAGAATTATAAGTGTATGTTAACTCATTCACCCCTGAAATTTCATAATGAACTATTCCATCCTTTGATTTGGAAGAGTTCAAATGTGTCTTCAGGGGTGAATGAGTTAAACTGTCTACATCAAGTCATTGACATCTGTGTAGCACTTTTGGATGTATAGTCAGGACGTAATAAAGGGGCATAACTCTATAAAACAGTTTTGAAAAAGAAATTACATTGAAGTGTACAAAATTGTATTGAAATCTTTAAAGCATACTTGTTAACCTTTAAAATTATGTATGGGGGAGATTCTGCATGCTTAACATAAACAAAATGTATGTATACACCCCTAGGGACCAAATAACCCTTTAAAATCACACATTTAGAGTAGTGTTCTTTCATATGAAATCACTATCTCTCTTAAAATGTAGGAACAGTTAGGAAACGTCACTGGTTGTAAATATTAAATTTCAGGGTCTAAACCTGGGAGTCTCCATCTTAATAAAGTTTGAAAGTACCAATATGTTAAATAAGTAATCTGAACAAATTTTCTCCTATAGACAAACAGGCAAACATGGGAGTGTCCTTCACAAATGTTCAAAACTAGAGTTATGGAAGAATCTTTCATCGATAGTAAATTGCATTATACATATTGTTTAAGTGACCTTAGATGAACTTTCTTGAATGAATGCATGAACTTTCTTGAATGTATACAAAGGACAAATGGTCTCCACATCCATTATAATATCCTGGTCACCATTCCTTGAAGATCAACTCTCATGTTTACAGAGCCAACAAGATATCAGGGGAGAAATAAATCACCTTCCTGCCAAAATCTTTGTCAACACATACACTTGTTGTCCGGACCTGCCATTTTGTTTGTTCTCGCCACGACCTAATCGAAGTGTAAACAAGCGTACCTTTTAATCGTGTCTCCAGACACATTAGGCCTATGGAGAAGATTTCCTCTTTTGTCCTCGACAGGAAATACAGGAGAGGGACAGACACACTCATATGGGTGGAGATTATTTCAAGATTTAGATAATTAAGCCATTAATAGTCATCCTAGGAAATCTTGACATGCAATATAGTGGAGTTCGACAAAAATGAGCTCTGAATAAATCTTTTATTCTCTAGAATCACGTTAGTCTAAAATGAAGGTTTTTATTACATGTTTTATTACATTTCTTTTTCAATACAAAAGTAACGTTTTTTTTCTAAATATTTTTTTTTCTAAATATCTTTTTTCAATATTTTTTTTTTTAAATACAGCTGATTATCAATATTTTACATCATTTATCAGTTTTTCCATTCAGTAATGAATAATTTCACATTTAAACAATGAAGATAGAAATCACAGTCAACTAATTTGATTTTAAGCTCTCCAGAGTCACCGCAATATTCCTTTGGGGTGTGAATCAGTGAGATAAGATATTTTAGTCTGTTTTATCACACAAGCTCTCTCTACCCACACACACACAGAAACCCTGACATCACCATGGGGAGATAAATCTTATCTGATCCTGGATGAGCTTATCTATGCCCTGAGGTAATATTAGCAGCAGATGTAGAAATCAGGGTGGAATACAGAAAATCCCTCTGCCAACCTATCCTGATCTTCTCCTAGCTGTGATCACTGATAATTACAAGGTTTAAAGGAAGCTTATATGACCTTGACCACCCTGCCCAGGTAATACGACCTTGACCACCCTGCCCAGGTGGTATAACCACAACTACATATTTTGTATGCTGCCCACTAATGGTCTAAATCTATATCCTTTTATATCTAGTCAACTAAACATCTTTACATTTAATTTTCCCAATTTTCATTTACAATGAAACACCAGTTTATTTTATTTTGGGAGGTATCATCAAGAAATGTTCATCATTTATAGAATATCCGCAACTCCTGTGTTACATATTTGCTTGGAAAGCAATAAATTCAAAATGTTAAAACTTATATTAAGCTGACAATTCGTTCCTCATGATCACATGGGCTTATGCCAAAAATAACCAATAAGTCACCTATGTGTTTGTTTTGTTGGCTTTTTTTGGGAGTCTTCTAAGTTCTATACCCTTGGTTTTATCACATGTTGAAAGCACTCAAACAAGGGAGGTAATTAAGGAGTTAATTTTGTTCAGCGGAGATCTATTTTTGGTGGAGAGAGCGGACAGGATTAACAATACACATAGCAGAGAAAAGTGAAGATGGACACAGGAGACAAACAATTAGTGTTAAGCTGAGTGGTAACCCTGTACCAGGTGTGACAAAAAGTAACATAGGCAGTGCTATCGTCTAAATACACATTTTCTCTCTGCTCCAATTGGTACAAATTGTAGCTGAGCGGCCTGACAAAAAACTATTCTAACATTGACAGATAGCATAGCAGGTCTGTCTGGCTTCAGCCTGAGAACTTCCACTTAGACAAATCTGCCTGGCTGGGGCATGAGAGCGTTAACTTCAACCTGTTGACAAGTCCGTCCTAACTTCCTCCTAATAAGTCTGTCTGACAGTGGCCTAAGAACTTCCATCTAAGAGGTCTGTTCATCTGTGGCCTAAGAAATTCCACATAGAAAATCTGCCTAACTGTGGTATGGTAACTTCTACCAAACAGATCTACCTAACTGTGGCATGATAACTTTTACCAAACAGATCTGCATAACTGCGACATGATAACTTTTACCAAACAGATCTGCCTAACTGCGGCATGATAACTTTTACCAAACAGATCTGCATATCGGTGGCCTAAGAAATTCTGGCTGTGACTTGAGAAATTCCACTAAACAGGTCTGTGGCCCAGAACTTCCGCTCACCAGTCTGCCTGGTTATGGCCGGATGTCACAGAGGTGAATATCCTTACTCAAACAGTACACAACATAAAGCTCCTTGAAGTTCAAGTTCAAATTGAATATAAGAATTAATATCTAGACCTCAGTCGTCATCAGTTAACGGCAGGCTTTCCTGTAGTTGTGTTGTCAGTAATGGAAAATAAATCCCCCATTACCTTATAATTACAGGTATAACTACAGGTAACCCTGGTCACTTAATTTCATATGTAACTTCAGGTAAATCCCTTGTCACCTAATTTCAGGTGTAACTTCAGGTAAATACCTTGTCACCTAATTTCAGGTGTAACTTCAGGTAAATCCCTCATCATCTAATTATAGTGTAACTATAAGTTATTTCCTAATCACCTAATTAAAGGTGTAACTATAGGGGAACCACTGATGTAATTACAGATATTACTACAGGTAAATATTACATCATCTAATTATATCATAACAGGTGTACCTGAGTAAATACAGGTAAATAAGCACTGATGATTTAATCCCAAAATACATTATACCTTTCCTGACTCATCAAATCTTCATGAATATGAATTCCATTTTGTTTAAAATTCCTATAAGAACCCATTTTGATTAAAAAAAAATCAATTAACCTTTTTAAACATAAAGACATATAAAAATTTCACAAGTCCCAAACTCATTCTGTTGTGAAATAACATTAAATAGATGGCACATCTTTCCTAGACAAACCTCCAGGGGTTATTTTCACAATGAGTCTTAAATTAAGCTTCTAATACATTAACATAATATTAGTTGTCAATGAGTTTTCATGCCGAACTTCTGCCCAAAATGAAAAAAAATAGCTCATTATCTAATGTGTCAGATTTAAAACAAATTCATCAGCCTGTACTTGACTAGCCATGTAGAAAGTAAGATGAAATGTGGAAATAACATCAAGTCTGGCGAGAGTAAAATCACCCTCACAAAAAAAAGTACAATGTCAGTAAGGCCAAAACAAAAATATATATGTTTCCGGTACCCTGAATGACCCTAGTTTTTACCCTCAACCCTAAATATAACAATTTTATCTCACTCGAACGCACTCCATCCAGTGTTGGGATAACTTGTTCACCATGATCCCCGATGCAAACAAAATGATGGACAAACATACAGGTCGACTATATTTATAACCTTTCTATTTCATATGCAGGTTTCGAAACCAAATATAAATTTTAATTTCTTAAATAAGCCCCCACAACTAAAAAAAATCCTGATTGACCTACCCTAATTTGTTCAGTTATGTTACCTGAAACGTACATATTTAATTTTTAGTCTAAGCAAGGAACAATCCTCAACCATGAAATTCCAGTGTTAGTTAAACATGATTATCTGGAATGCTTAAAGTGTGGTATTCCTGAATCAAAGCAATGTATTTATAACAATGACATTGCTTTCAGCGAAGATCTTAAGAATTTTTAAATCAAAGAAAAATTGTTTCTTTTATGACAAATTGAGCTCAAGTAAAAATATCCTTTAATGCTTGAATTTTTCTTCCTGAATATTTATATATACTCTATGGCACCCACCTCAGTACTTAGTAGTCTGGTATGATAACAATGTGCTAGGATCTCTATCTGTACTTTGGAATGTACTTGTATCTACGATTTGTCAGCTTAACAGAGCAACAAAATATTTTTAACAACTTCAGACTTTCTTAATTGATTAAAATCGAACTGAAATGTATACATCTTGGTATTTGATATGATCATACAGCTTTATAAATAAATAATGCCAATTTCTTTTTTCAATTATGTTCAATTTTAATTTTTTTAATTTGGAAATTTGATTTGCGTAATGAAACATTAAGCTAACAATGCTGTCACAAGCAACTGGATCTTGACTGTCAGTCTATTCAGGACATGACTTGTTTTTATAATATTTCAAATTGGAATCAACACCCTACAGAATATATGACAGGTATGAATGAGTTTTATACAGCATGTATGCACTGTTAAAAAGACATTAACAATTATGTACAATGTACATATCAATTTTACGAAGACCCACTGTTACAAAAATGGTTATGACAATCATTCTTTGTTATTCAATAGTTACGTTTTAACGACTATTGTTAATATATGTACCTTTACAACCGGATGTTATGGAATATGAAAAATAATTGATTTTCTATGAATCTGATAAAATATTGAAGCACGGAAAAGATCCGTAAACTATTAACAATATCCTGGATAGAAGTTCGGGATTGTTTGTTAGTTAGCTTTATTGGCGACGTACTTTTAAGCACTTTATATTGTGATAAAAGTACAATACTCATCATGCACACCTTGGTGCAATCTCACGTTTAATCGCAACAGACATGTGTCTATGTCTGTTGACACGAAATAAAGGAAATATTAAACCATAAATCGTAATTAAAGTATAAAGATGTAGCATAAGTTACGGAGCTAAGGAATAACAGTGTATACTTCATGTAAGTCAGCCCTTATAATACAAGCGAATTTGATGGGAGACTGACACAGTAGCTATCCGAATCAAAATTCCTTTGTAATGTTTTTTTTATAAGTTGACCCCCTAGGATGTACTTTAAATGTTCCCCCTGTGAAACGTTACACTCCCCAACTAAGTAGATAAAGTAGTCAATGGTTTTAAATGTCCGCCACGATGTGAACAGCTAATCGTATGATTGTGTTCCCTGATATAATCAGAGGGTGTCAATCGGGTCTGTGTTACTTTTTGAACTCTTCTGTGTGTCATAGAGAGGCAGCTTTGTTATGGTGTCCCCTTAAACATCCATTAGAACAAATTTGGGGTGGTTTGTCCCCTCGGGGGTCAAACTAACCCAAACAGGTAACAATGCTCCGTACAGGTTTGAATACATTAACAGGGGTTACCTGGACAGACGCTTTACACCTGTACCATAGTGTTACCTGGACAGACGCTTTACACCTGTACAATCGTGTGTTGGTCGTAAACAATTTGCACCACAGTGCATTCCTTTACCTGTCCGAATCTGTCAATATTGTTGTACCCAGGTAACCCTGGCACAACCTGAAAATTGTTCTATTCAATCACAAGTATTGTCCACAACTATTTTTTTACCTCACACTACATATATATACGTAACTTTAATACTTCCAAACACTCTATGAGGAGCTAACCTCCAATGTAGAATTCTTCAAACTGTAGGATAGACTTGACAATAATATTTTTTTGTTGAGACCTAACATAATTATTATATACAAGATTTATTTCTCGACATTCATTGTCCGAAGCCATTTAAAAGGACTACCGGTAGCTGTACTAAAAAAAAAAAAGTTTATACTAACACAAATCACAATATAACGTATCATCTGAATCAGGTTGATCTTTCCACTATTTAGATGTTTGAACACTGGTCTGCATGCTCACAGCTAGTTTATGTATAGTTATACCTATACTGGTTTTGTACCCAGATTGAATCAGTTTTACATTAAGTACACTCTATACAATCCACACAGACGTCTAGGTCTGGGACAGGTCTCTGACACATACATACATGTAGCGTATCTACCCACGATCAACAGGTAAACTTACAAATGGCCGGCACATTAATGTCAACTAGGGAGTTTTTATAACCCTTAAAATATTAGATCCATTTCGATCTTAAAATCTGCCCCATATACTGGTATACATGTATATTTACCTTTTTTTCCGGGTGAAGATATATGATCCAGTAATATGCAGGACAGATCAATTTGCGGTGATAACACTAGTACATCCACGCTAGCCCTGAAGCAGTGTCACACTAATACTCCAGTACGACAGTTTCTGTCACGCTTCCCACCACAATCAAACACTTCAACCAATGACACTATGGTATTTTATCAAATTCTCACGAATAAAAACAAAAATTCAGGTAAACATCCTACGTTCACACAGGTGAGTTAGATTTCACAGGTAAAGAATTTACAATTTTATAAAATCCCGTTCTCCACTCCGGCAACAATTAAAAGGAAGTTAAACTTTCACCTCGATAACATTTGCATAGACTTTCTGCCGAGGTGTGTATTCAGGTCCGCTTTCTACCTGTTAGATCCCAATTACAGGTGAGGAATTGAACTCTGTTGCTGGGGTTAGGCAGGCTAACTAAGACTTACCCATTCATTACGATCCACCTTGTACTGGCACTAGCTAGGATCCCTATGATCAGTGCCCTCTGAAGTACTATATGTACTGTACCTTAGCACCGGTAAGTATAGTAGTACAGTCTGATCTCTTGGAACCTTTAACAGTACAAGCTTAAACAGTCCTGTAATGGTCTACCTATAGCTACCTGCACAGGTAAATGTACACCTAGACACCTGGACAGGTAGTGTTGGATAAGAACTGGCCTTACCTACACATTACCTTAGGGCTATAGTGCTGACACCGACTGATCAGGGTCACACATATGCTTATATTAATGGTGCTCTGAAAGCAGGGAGGACAGAGGATGGTGGGGTATGGTTCTGGTCAGTTATCAGCATCGTCCTATATTGCCCAATTGGATATCACTCTGATTGCATATGTGCGGCATGTATTTGATCATAACATAATGACAGGGTCAAAAAGTTCATTTAATTAAAAACTATGTACACCAGTGTCTGTCTACTTGGGCGGATTGGTTGAGTATTTAACACTCCGGCCTTCCAAGCAGGCAGCCTGGGTTCGATCCCCGAAGTCGTCGTACGCATGAATATTCAGAGAAAGTGTTTTTCTCCTGCCCACACAACTCCAACAACCCAAGTGGAGTATATATTGGTCTGGGGTGGTATCTGTGCTGTAGCGTTCAAGTGAGGTGGCACTATAAGTGATGCCGTTGGAACCACGGTCCTACTACAAACAGAACGCATTACATCTCCAGCACACACACAGGCATACACACATAGGGAGATATAAGCCAGGTGGCATAGGACTATTAGTTAGCGCCTGATAAGGCAGCTCCTGCAAATTCCTCAAAATTGTATTTATTAATGTATATGCTAATTGAATTAACTGTATATCTATGTACTGTAAAGCGCTTTACAGAGTGGCTTTATAA
>JAUMHH010031114.1:0-10336 GCA_032359455.1 Chlamys rubida
CATCCAGATCAATGCATGGTAGAGTCTACTAAAGTTACATAGGGGTGAAAGGGTTAAGGCATTGCATTGGTGGTTAGGTGGCACAGTGAATTAGCACCTGCCTTTCACCAAGACAGCCGGGGTTTGATAGCCCAATCAGACATGAACAGGTGTCGGGTCACCGGCCTGACCATGTGTTTATCTACGGGTGATCTGGTGTTCTCCCACATAACAATCCACCGGCCGGCCAACAACAATGATTAGTATAAGTTGATAAAGTTTCTTTTTAGCCAAGCTGTTGCTAAACATGTGTACTAATACACTGGTAAAGGATGGTTGATGAGAATGGAAGAAAAGTTTAGACAGCTTAAGCTGTGACAGAAAAGTTTACGAGTTGTACTAGCTCTTGATATACAGCTTCAGATTAATCAGCTACATCTATATGTGTTAAGCTGCCAGGGAGATGTGAGTTATTTATTCAGCAGCATTAGTTTCAATCCTGCAGAGAAAGTTGATAATTCCACAAATCAAAACTTTTTACCAGCAAATGATTTCATTTTTCATTCTAATATATCCAGAGAGCAGTTTTTTAAACCAACTTTTGATATATTTAAATGAAATGTTTTCTTTGTTGATTAAACTGCAATTAGGAAAGGGTTGTCAGGGAAACACACTGTTACATATAGGTATCAGGCATATATGTTTACACACCATGCATTGTTACATTACAGACAACAATGACAGCAGACTATAAATATAGCGTCTGGTTGGGAAGGTCAGTCATGGCAAGGATTATCTCCCTTAGTTCCCATGACAACTAACTACAGGACTTTTGGAGGTCAAGGTCATAGCTATCTATCCCACCACAGGTTCCTTCACATTAACAGGGCCTGACACCCCCACGTTTACATAATGGAATGGTCATTATATAATTATGTGGGGGAAACAGGATACAAATTAAATTCTTTGTAAAAATACATATGAATCTAATAAATGTGATTATAATGGAGAATAAAAATAGAATTAATTAAAATATGAAATCAAGTTTAAATCAATTCAAATATGTGACTATTGACAATAAATCTTTATCAAACAACCTTAATTGTCTATTTGCAATAAATATTTAAATTAAAAGTAGAAGCTTGTAAGCAAATATAACACAAACAACTTTAAAGAGGAGGAACCAAAGATAACAAGCAAAGAATATAACTTTCCATTGGTCAATTACTAGAGAATTCCTCATTGGTCAATTACTAGAAAATTCCTCATTGGTCAATTACTAGAAAATTCCTCATTGATCAATTACTAGAGAATTCCTCATTGGTCCATTACTAGAACACTTTTCATTGGTCAATTATTAGAAAATTCCTCATTGATCCATTACTAGAACACTTTTCACTGGTTAATTACCAGATAATTTCTTATTGGTCCATTATTAGAGCACTTTTCATTGGTTAATTACTAGAATACATCTCATTGGCTAATTACTAGAGAATTCCTCATTGGTCCATTATTACAACACTTTTCATTGGTCAATTACTAGAGAATTCCTCATTGGTCCATTATTAGATCACTTTTCATTGGTTAATTACTAGAGAATTCCTCATTGGTTTATTACTAGAACCCATTCTGTTGGTCAATCAGAGAGAATTTCTCATTCGTTGGTCTATCAATTAAGAAAATCACATTGGTGGATAATATGAAAACTCCTCACTAGATAACTGTCAATGGTTCATCAAAAGATAACTTTTCATTGGTCAATAATTATACTGACTTCCCATTGGTCCATTCATAGAGAAGATTTCATTGGTCCATTGATACCGCATTTCTCATCGGGTAATCATAATACTCATCAGTCTTAAAATTTACAATAATCTTATATTTGAAAGTCAACACTTTTTTAAAAAGCAGTATAGAATGGTCTTGATCTTTTCTACAATCCCAGTTTAATCCCATACTCCATGTTAGTTGGGTGCATATCACATACAGTGTATATAGGTTTATTTATATATGGTGGTACAGAGGAATTCATAGTTCTATCCCATATCTCTGAGGCTTATATCAGAAATTATATCTACAGTCACAAACACAAAGTTTAGTGAAATCAGATTTTTTGAAAATATATTGATTATTGAAATTCTGAAATAAAGTTAATACTTGTTCATAAATTGGCAAGCTAAAAAGAGTTCTTGACTGTAGAGTCAACACTGTCAAATGTATATGCCAGTTCACAAAAACAGGAACAGTTAGAGGCTGGTTTAACTCATTTGCCCCTGAAAACACATTTGAACTCTTCCAATTCAAAGGTTGGAATAGTTCATTATGAAACTTTAGCGGTAAACAGGTGTAATGGATATCAAATAAAATCAAAATTAATCTTAATTAAAATTTTGAAGTTTTATAACATAACTTTCTTCCTTACTGATTTAAAAAAAAACAACACTTTTTCCACTAGTTTAATATTCTGATGATATACATGAATTAAATTTGGGATATATCTTAATTAAAACATATTTTGGTTGTTATATAAGCCCCAGAGGTATGCCAATATTCTCCTTCATACCCCGATGCTGACACAAAGTTGGTGATTATATAAAACATCACTGCAAGTATCCCACTTATTCATGTATGAGAATTTCGGAAATAGAAAAACAGAATTAAAAAAAAGCTTTTTAATAAATAAATACAAAAAGATCAATCTTCAAATTTTTTTAAATATTTTTTTTTCAAAATCAATTTTTGAATTTAATGTAATTCTGGATTTTTGCATTATTTTTTCGAATTTATGAATAATAAATGTAAGAATTTGTGAAAAAGAATATGTGATTTATTTGCAGTGCAGACAAGTGATTCAGTCTTCATGTCCTTTCTGTGGACACGAGACGTGGACATTATATAATCCACGTACATAAGGTTTCACTGGACCATGCTTTACAAGGGGAGGTAATTAAGGTACAAGGGGAGATAATTGCAGAATTACTGTAGTCAAATTGACATTGAAATTCTAATTTCCATTATGTTTACTTTTTTACCGCCCAGAAAGATATTTGATATTATCAAATTCAAGCCATGGGATAAAATCAGGCTGAATCCATTCCAAAAAGTGAATCAAGTAATTCTGCTTAAGTAAAATATCTTTATATTTTTCAGTTATAACATTCAATATTTGTAAATATATACTTCAGTTAGTCCATTCCTATGCCTACTTACCTAAATATTTAAAATTTGTAACGGCTGAAACAAAACTTACTTTGATCAACAACAATTAGCTGAGCACTTCTCTGTGTGCTGCCCAGAGAGTTTTCTCCAAAACACTGATAAATTCCCTCGTCTTTCTCCACCAATCCCAGAATCCTAAGGTGTTTGTTATCCACGATTTGAAAGTAGTCCGATTCATTGAGCTCTCTGACAAGCTGCCCATTTTTTAACCATTGCGTCTCTGGCATTGGTACGCCATAAATGTCACAGAGGAAGAGGACGTCCGAGTTTACTTGGGCCACGTGATTGGACGGTTGTTCTCGGAACATCGGAGGAACTGGGAAAATAATGTCAGATTAACAGTTAAAAGGTTGTTTTGATTTCCAGAAATAATTGGGTTAGAAAGTTTCTGTCCCATTAATCAAGCTAAAAACAGGGAAAACAATTTGTTTGTTGAAAAAGTCAGTAATGAAAGCATCATCTACTTTAATAGCATTCAGGATATTTCAATAAGAATGATCATCTAAACTCATTTTCCCCCATGAAGACACATTTGAACTCTTCCAAATAAAAGGTTGGAACTGTTCATTATGAAAGTTCAGAGGTGAATGAGTTAACTGATTTTGGTAAAAAAAAAAAAAAATTATGTTTATCATAGTGACTTAAAACAATTTTTCTCCTTTTTGAACATCTTTTAAAGAAAACATGATTTATAAAAAAAAATGTTATAAATATATCAGAAAATTTGGAAATGAAAATATGACTTCTAGAAAAATAAATCTTTAAAAAAAATATTTGTTTAATTAAAATCTTAATTTCATAGGAACACATGTAAATGATTCCAACCTCAACTGGAAAATAATAAGATCTACAAGAAGTGAAATCATCCATTCATTTCTTCATCAACATCAATTATAAACTACTATATTGTGTTACATTTTCATTCATTAGTTTAAAATTGTTTTCACTAAAACATCTACTCACACATCTGAAATCCAGAAAACATTTTTTTACATAAAACACAGGTTCCTTTCAACAAAGTATTTCAAGGAAATTGAAAGAGAGTCAGAAAACCAAATCAAATCAGAGTTACCTCCCTTATGCCATATTCTACTATCATAAGAAATTGCAATGATATTTGCTGAATTTTATTAGGGGAGAGTTGAAAGTAACCGGGTCGATATTTGCTTCAGTAGTTTGTGGAGCCAGTGAATTTTTTTTTGATTTCAACCAAAAATACATTCACACAAAATTAAATTTGGTTCAAATGAAAATTACACTCGCAAAATCAAACAAAATCATATTGGTAACCTTTCGAAAAAATTTCATTTCAACTCAAAATACAAAGACAAAATCAATCAAAATATACTTTACATCTTCTACCTGGAATCAATACAACAAGATATGTCCCCCATACCTTGTACAGTAAGAGTTGCATCCGCGTCCTCGGAGTCTATGGAATTCACCGCTCGACATGTAAAAGTTCCCGAGTCCTCCTCCCGTACCTGATAGATCTGTAGACTTCCTGCCCCCACAACAGTCAGTCGGCCCTTCGTCTGACTGTAAAGTCAATTAAATAACACAATAACATTTCATCATTGATACAAAAGGGCAAACTCAAAGGTGATAACCAAAGGAAGCAAGCAGTCAGCAAAACCTGAACAGAAATGAGGTGCTCCAAATGTGCGAGCTTTCCTTGTACGATATTAGCACCAGAGACTTATGTTTCACAGGTTCTGATAAAGAACAGTGACATAAAAGACAGTCCTATGGAATATAAACATAAATCTAATGAAAAAGATGGACTATTCTTCTTCAGAAAATGACAAAAATTAACAGGTTGAGAGCTGATGCAACAATAAGTGAGAGATGCATCAATGTGAATTCTTCATTACACTTTTAGCAGATAAGATAAGACAGCCCCAATTTTTTTAACTCATTCACCCCTGGAGACACATTTGAACTCTTCTTCCAATTTAAAGGTTGGAATAGTTCATTGTAAAATTTCAGGGGTGAATGAGTTAATGTGTCTAATGTAAGCAATATAAAAATGTGACTGTCAGATATACAAATAGGCAGAAGACAACATGACACAGCGTGAACAAAGGGCCATAACTCTCTATATAGCGTGGGACGACCTGATGTCAGTATGTGAAGCCATACCCTCCCAAAAAGTCCTTGCATACAAAATTTGGCAATTTTAGTGGACAGAGCATGTAAGATATTACCTAACCAAAATAACACAAGGATGGACTGAAGGACTGCAAGCGCTAGTCCCCTCTGATATTGGTTTAGGGACTAATAATTATACAATTATACGGGGCTCCCCAACCTCGGCAGTATCCTAAATGTGCTGGGGAAGTAAAATGTTTGAAAAAAAAAAAGTAAAAAAAAAAACAATGCTGCACGCCAGACGCCACACATGTATCTAAATATAACGAATGAAGTTGATAAGAATTAATGACGACTATTTTCTAATAGTACATATTATTGTGAAGTTCCATATATGTGGATAAAGCACTCAAACAGTTAAAAAAAAATAAAAAAATTATACAAGCTGAAATTTTAGATATTCCCTTGATATTTTGTCTAAATTATTTCTAAATACAAAATTACATAAGCCAAGGTTACAGAATTCTCTAATATTTTGTTTAATCTCTAAAACAATATCATAAACGCTTCTCCTGGGTATTTGTTATATTTCCATTTCCGGAACATGTTTGAAAACTCATTTAATTTACAAATTATTTAGCTGTAGAAAAAACAATGGCATATTAATAACCAGCGATAAGGTAGTGCTCTCGGTCACCCACACCCTCGGTAACACCGTTTAATACCACGTAGATATAATTTACTCCGTAACGGTTCCCATTACAGGGTTCAAATTTCCATTTCTCCGTCTATAGATTTGATAAAAAGCAATTTGAACTTTCAATTTTCACATTAAAGAGATAGTGTTGTAATTGGAAATCTGTTGTCCCTGAACACATGTACTTCAGTAACCCTTTATTGAGTCCTACACTAACCACAATCAATATCTGTACACCGAAAAAGCAATTATTGAAACAATCTACAGAAATTGAAAATTGCAAATTTAAAATTCCTCAATTTGAAACCTAGTAATTATAAGTAACTCATGATGTATGTTTTTGTTAAAAAGGCAATTATGAAAATTTGTGGGGGATTTTATTTTACAATATTATTTTGCCATAGGGATGATTCTATTTTAGATTCTAGGATGAAAGTCGTGAATGATTAGTTTTGTTCTAGATCTCTGACAATTACAAAAGTCTACATCTTGTGACTGTTAATGTGCGGTTCTAAATTCTGTTCTGCAACAGGCATTGGCACTTTTGGTGCTACAATTCATTTACAAAGTGTGAAAGACCATAATTAAAAGAATTCCAAAGACTAATTGATTACAAGCATGTGAAAAACTGTGATTAAAAGCATGTAAGAGATGCTGATTACAAGCAGGTAAAGCATTTGATATACTATGATTGTATGTAAAGGCAAAGCATGTAATAGACAATGATTGTATGTAAAGGCAAAGCATTTAATAGACTATGATTGTATGTAAAGGCAAAGAAAGCATTTGATAGACTATGATTGTATGTAAAGGTAAAACATGTAATAGACTATGATTGTATGTAAAGGCAAAGAAAGTGTTTGATAGACTATGGTTGTATGTAAAGGCAAAGAAAGCGTTTGATAGCCTATGATTGTATGTAAAGGCAAATAAAGCGTTTGATAGACTATGGTTGTATGTAAAGGCAAATAAAGCGTTTGATAGACTATGATTGTATGTAAAGGCAAAGAAAGCGTTTGATAGCCTATGATTGTATGTAAAGGCAAAGAAAGCGTTTGATAGACTATGATTGTACGTAAAGGCAAAACATGTAATAGACTATGATTGTATGTAAAGGCAAAGAAAGCATTTGATAGACTATGATTGTATGTAAAGGCAAAGAAAGCGTTTGATAGACTATGATTGTATGTAAAGGCAAAGAAAGCATTTAACAGACTAAGAATGTATATAAAGAAAAAGCGTTTGATAAACCAAGATTCTATGAGCGTAAGAGACTGATTACAAGCATGTATGACACTGTGATTTCATGAAGTAATCATCAGGATGCGATCAATCAAAAGATGGTGATATTTAGATATTCTACTTGACAAGATATGTCATCGTTTCTGTTCTATGCAAATGTAATCATACTTCCATACAGATATCTGACAATCTGTATTTCCTGATAGTCGACAGATATTCTCATTTGCTTCATCACCATAAATTCTATTGACAAACATACATATTTTGAGAAACAAGAAACGAGGTTTTGTTCTCATTAAAAACTACTTTTCTCAGATAAAGTGTCGTTTCGCATTTCAATAACAACTTTTGTTTATAGCTAAATATGACATTTCTCCAGCATACCATCATACTGTATTTCAGTAATGAGGCACATACATATTGTAATGACTATATTCTTAACATGAAACATCACAACAATATCGTATATGGCTATAGAACTGACAAATTGTTTTTATCTAACTATTGATTTCTTGTCAAATTATGACACGAAGCGAAATTGTTACACATTGCTCAGACTTTGTTATCTTGTACATAATACATTTAATATATGTTTGACACATGTCTGTTATTACCTTGTAACACTCCTATAAGCCGCACTGCTTTTGAAATAAACTGAATTGAAGTGAATTTATATCTAGCACATTGTTTCATCCTTATATGGTCAAAACCTGTATTAAAACGGAAGATAGTTTTAAGTCGAAATTGTAATTACTTTGTTGACCTATGAATTTGTAGATGAAGAGTATATCCCACCGAATCACCAAAATTAAAAACTTACGAAAAATAATGATTTCATATTATCCTGTTGCAGCTAGCCTCACGAACTAGACCTCTATTGATTTTCAACAAAAACCCATGGAGGCAAGTTTTTTTTTTCAGGTTTGACAACTCAATTACTCTGCTTGTACATTTATGACCGTTTTTTGTCCTTGTATGTCACAGAGAGACTGTTAAATCAACAGAAAGCAGGCAGCGTTAGGTTCTTGTGACAATACAGTATATAATACGAACCTCTCGAGGACTTTCCTGTCTTCGTTACTTAACACTTTTATTAAACAGACCAATTTCAAGATAAATTTTTTACTCTATATTCTTATGGGATTTACGGTCAACACTTTCAACTGATTACATTGAAAAATGTTGGTTCACTTCACGTTCAAGTGTATTGAATAACATTGTAAAATGTTTGACGCATTTTTTTTTATAGAATTAATGACTTACGTAAAATCTATTGTGATGCCGTCTTTTAGCCATGATATAGTGGGTTGTCTCCCCTCTTTTGCCTGTCCATTTGCTCCGCAGAAGAGGATAACAGTGGTACCGACCTCGGCCTGCGTATTCTGTGGCCGTAATACAAATGATGGCTTTATTCCTTGTAAAATGTCATCTGAAAGGAAAATTGTCCAACTATCAAGGAATTGAATAAAGAAATAGGAAAGTTTTATAAATAACAAAATTTTAGCAATAAATCAAAGAAATTTATGTTAAGACAGGTTTTCATGTTTTCATAAAGGTATAAGAAGAAATAATGATTTTACAAACAATTACTTAGGGATACTTGGAAGTTTAACTTGGAAATCTGATATATATGTATATAAAAATATATACGTTATAGTAAAGTCCATTATATCCATGATTTCTAAAAACTTAAAATAAAATAACGCATGTCCTGGGATTCAAAATGATCGCCTTCAAATAATATGCATGACAATGTGTATTTCTACACACGATTTAACAATTTTTTTTTTTTATTTTTTTTTTTTTTAGAAAATTTTACATTATATAGCCTTAATTTTATGAAGTATATCATATAGGAGATCTCAGTACACCACAGCAAAGAGATGGTCTTACCTATATCTGCATCTTGTCGTAATACTGCTGTCCGACTCGATCTCGCTTTCACTTTATCTAAACTTTCTGCGACACAATGATATGATCCAAAGTCTCGAAATTCTACAGGATTTATTTCTAATATGCCATCAGTAAATATTTTAATATTAGTTCTATCTTGAAGTGGGTTACCGCCTTTAAACCACGTAATATTAGGGGGTGGGGCCCCGTCTATTTCACACCGGAACATTACTACGTCCCGTAAATATAAAGTCATATCATGAGGTTGAATGTCGAATGTTTTTGATAAATCTGAAACAAAGAAAATGAAACAATTAAATAGTACTTTGAACAAAATAAAACAATAAAAAAAAAGTTCATATTTCTAAAAATAAATTTTCATTATCAATCCTTAAAACAAATTAAAATAATGTTTGTAAGTGTTCAGAACCACTAATACTTTGTGAACACATAATTTCTGTGCAAAACATTTTTAGAAGATATGACAGTCAGTATCATAATATTATTATCCACCATTCTTTCTGTAAGCAAAGTACTCCCATCAGTACAAAGGGAAACAACTCACGTGCAATATCTAGCTGCGCCTTGCGACTAACAATTTGACCAACATTCTCCACAGACGCCACACACTGGTAAATGCCCTTGTCTGACATCCGTGGCGCCGTACGTGAATGCTGCACGCTTCCGATCAATAAAGACCCGTTAGTGATGATGGTATACCTGAAAAACACATCAAAATAGTAGCGGGTTAGAACGACTATAAATACAGGTGTAGTAAAATAACGGCTAAAAATACAGGTGTAGTCATACAGGTGTAGTCATACAGGTTTAGTCATACAGGTGTGGTGATACAGGTGTAGTGATATAGGTGTAGTTATACAGGTGTAGTCATACAGGTGTAGTCATACAGGTGTAGTCATACAGGTGTAGTCATACAGGTGTAGTCATACAGGTTTAGAACAATGATTTAATTGTAAAAAAACAGGATTGTCACTGAAATGTATTCATTAAGTATCCAAATATCAAAAAGCTAGAAAATGATTTTCTTACAATTATAAAGTTCCTAAAAAAGAATTAAATCTGAATAATGAGGTACGCTTTTGTAATCTCTTTTTCTTTCTCTCCCTCTCTCCGTCTTTTTCTGTCTAACACAAAAAATTAGATATAAACTTTTTATTTCCATTTTCTCAGTATTATCTAACAAATATTTAAGTT
>JAUMHH010031125.1:0-10335 GCA_032359455.1 Chlamys rubida
TACTTTACTCCGCTTGTTCCAGTCTACTCAGCTGTAAATGAGTACGTGGTTGGGTAGTGCTAGAATTGTAGAATGCTGGCTGTGAGCGCAGAAATGGCAGCACCGGCTATATGCTCCTAAGGGAGTTGAGAAAGATATTGGCTGGTCGCAAAGGCCCTATAACACCGGATAATATTTTTTGAACCGCTTTGAGACGACCTATGAACTAGGTTGTAATAAAGCGGTATATGTATATTTGCCTGAATATTTTACAAAGAGAATTTCGCGAAACCAATTACAAAAAGCAACATTGATATTATATGTGTAACATGTCACAATCAACAGAAAAGAAATATGCTGATAGAGATAAATCAGGACTTATTATGAACAAACACAATATTATCACGGAGACCCTTGAAAGTAGAACAAGGGGAAGACCAGGTGTTCCGGAAGGGTAAGCGTCCCCTGCTTCCATCAACAACACCCGCCATGTAAATCTAGGTCAAATCACAGGTATCTGCTTCTCAAATGTGTACATGAAATGTATTTACTATATCTTCCCCGCTTTTGAGGCAGATACTGTGGTCAAATAAAAGTAATGTCATGTGAGATAAGGCAGTGTAATGAGAATTTAAAAGAAAAAACGTTGATATCCCCATTACACAAAAAATATTTTATAACTTCCTATAGCCTTAATATTGAAAATTCCTAAACATTATAAATAAATTCCCTTTGTTGTGGGGAAACATGATTCTTGGTACCTCCCAAAACTAACGTTCGGTCAAACTTGTACCTTGGTTTTTGTACATGTAATACAATAGGACATATTTGAACAAATTAAGGAGGGCAAAATCCGAATAAACCGGGGCCCCAAAAAAGGGTCTTATAGACACTCATCCTTTGCTTTGAACTTACATAATAAATCAATGTTTCCCCAGTGTTTATCCAGTTCAGTTTTGAAACAATTCAACTTGTTACATGTAGCACATACACATTTTCCGGTAATTTATTCCACACATTTGCAGTTCGATTTGACACGTCATAACATAACATAAAAACCCCAGTAAATCGCGGTCGTGTTTTCCATGGATTAATTTATAAAGTTCTATCCTACAAGTGTCATTTCTTTTTCTCCTGTACGATAGCATCGGTAGTTAGGCATTTTAGTCTATCCGTGTATGAAAGATTTTTCAGTTCAGCGATAAATTGTATTGCCCTTCTTTGAACTTCTGCGATATTTCTAAATACTTAAATGCTTTGTTTCATCCGGAAACTAATATGGCTCGCTAAACCAAGCTTATAAATAGCAAAATAAAAGTTCCTTTGTCCAAGTTTTTGAATGATCTCCTTATGATTGCCATCATTGAATTTGCACTTTTAATTATTTCAAAAATCTGTTTTTTGAATGCAAGAGTGCTATAAATTCCTTCTCCTATGTTTTTTATGCTTTTGCTTTCTTTAGAGCTATATAAGTGAGATACAGAGTAACACGTTTGCAGTTTTCCTTTCTATGTGCATATGGATACGTTTTCCCAGGATGTAGTTCAACAACCATGTTTCATATTTTTACATCTATAGAGATCTTCCTGAAGAAGGGGTTTGATCAGCTTCTTTAGTGATATTTTTTGTGTCATCTATTCCGTCTTTGCGTATTGCAGAGTTACCTGCTCTTGTGAGCAGGCATTGATTGCTACGTCATTTGTTTGTGAGAGTAACGTCATCAATTTTTGAGAAAACGACGTAATTTTCTCACACAAACCAATGACGTAACAATCAATACCTGCTCACAAGAGAAGATAACTCTACAATACGCAAAGACGGAATACGCCTCCGAATCCAGAGTATCAGGTAAGGCCATGAATGTAAAGGACAATTAATATAGGACCTTTTACAGAATCTTGTGGAACTCCCGATGTGACATGTTTCCGTTCCGAGTAATTTCCATTCATAACGACGCGTTGTTTTCTGTCTTTTAAGAAATCCATTGTCCAGCTAATAACTGTATGATGTATTCTGTAAGCTTTCAATTTGTTAACAACTCTGCGCCGTAGAACATTATCAAACGCCTTTTGAAAATGTGTGTAAAAACAATCGATGGGGTTTCTTCTGTCCATTGCAGTGGTCCATTTATCACGAACAGTAAGGAGCTGGAGAGTTGTGGATCTGCCCGATATAAATCCATGTTGTTTATTGCTAAAAAGTAAGTTGCATTCCATATGATTAATCTAGTGATTTTTAACGAGTGTCTCAATTGTTCTGCATGTAATTGAAGTGAAACTGGCGTGCCTGTAATTTCCAGTCAGTGATTTGTTCATTTCTTGTAAATTGCGCTCCTTCCAGACTGTTGGTACCATCCCGGTTTTATATTGACTGATTGTATAGTAATGTCAATGGCTCCGTCTGGACCCGGAAATTTATTGACCTTGAGACTTAATTCCATATTCCACCAATTTGCTGTCTCTATTTCCAACCAGATGACAACATCAACACCTACTGGTAAGTGTGCTCTTCGGAAGTACTAAATGTGGCGAGGCAGGTATTTGTGTTACCCACATAATTGCATTCCCCCCCCTGTTTGTTTGTGTTAATATGACATAGCTGAAATTTGATATTTAATCATTACAATTGAAATATTAAAACATGGTTTGATTGAGCATATCATTATATTAAGAGAGAATGTTCACACGATAATCATTAACCTGTAGGAGAAACACAAAGTTATGGCTTTTCTCCCAGAAATGTTAGAGCTTTCAAAAGGTCAATGGTCTTTCTCTTTGTTTAATTGATTGTTATAATTGCCTAATTGACCTTAAAAGCACTGGGTACAAACAATAAAACAATAATTGAGAAGCTATAATTAAGTTGTCAGTTGCGTGAACTACATAAAATGGTTTTGTAAATATCATATTAGCCGATGCAGGTTGTTTATATTTCAAACCATGCAGCATACGTAATTGTTCACAGCCTGCGTCGAGACTGTTTCCTGAATTAAGAAAATTATGTTTTTATTTATCTATCAAAATGCATTGCATGGACTAAAGGAAACGATTTTTGTTTAAGAAAATGCTGCTTTACTTCAACACTTATTTCAAATTTCATCCTTGATATCCAGGAGTTACGCTCACTATCGCTCTCTACACCCCAAAGGCACGAAGATAGCTGTTTGATTGGTCTCAGGTCAAACAAACTGACCAATCGCTAGGCTGATACATATCCTTTGAAGATTACAAAGAAGAGACGCCCGACTTCAAAGCCTGTCAATTTACACCGTTACGTGACCGCGAGATTCTTTTGATGTACATCAAAGGATTCAATTGCAATAACTTTTATTGTCAAAGGACAAATGGATTGGGCAGCAGGCATAGCCTATATAAGCCCTCTCCAAACATAGTAACAAACAGTGGTACAAGCATAGACATAGACATTAGAACACATACAAACACATATAAACAAGTTGGTATTATCAAATTAATAATCAAATTAGGGGAAACAACTAATAATACTCATTTTTATTATAATTTAATCTAATGGTTTAAATTCTAACCTTTTATTTTTATACCGAATAGACATATAAAATATGTATACATATTATTAAGAGAAAAGAAAAATAATTTGTTTGTTCATCAAAGGCTCGAACTAGTCTTCTTTTTTCATAAACAAGTTGGCGCACACCGAACCTTCAATTTTGCTATGACATATTCCAGGGGTGCAGAGAGCGAACGTGAGCGTAACCCCCGGATATCGAGGATGTTCAAATGTGTAAACGTAAGATAATAAAACCAGTCGTGAAAACTCGATCAAGTAATACATGGAAATCATACCGAAGCGTCAGACCACAAGGACAACATCGTTTTAATTCGGTGAATGCGAAAAGAAAAACCATAGTGGAAACGTGTATTAGTCAACAGGGCTTATATCTGTCAAGAATGTGCGGATGCATGAATAGTTATAACTTTCTATTTAACATTGTCTTATAAACCACACACAATTTAGGCAAGTATGCTTCGCTCGAGGGAAGGCAAGTTTACCAATGTGAAATAGACGTATGTTTATGGGGATTGTGGTGACCATTGCTGTCATACTTTAGATAAATGTCATGAAATGATTTGGGTATGGAGACAATTATTGACAAAGTACAGGAAAGTGTGCGGGGTGAGCAGGAATGTGGAAGGTTAATACCAAGGTATGAAGCTGTTTTAGAGGAGGAACTTGTATAGTGTCTTTAATTTCAAGTTCTCGAGGATGAATGAGATACAAATTCAACTTTGGTTTCTTGAATTATCATTTTCGCGTTGACCTTGAGCATATTCATCTATATCAATCAGATTATGTAGTTCGTGATGGTTGTATATGAAATGTTACTTTATTTTATGGTTTTGGGGTTTATATGAGATATTTTTTGGTTTGACGTTTTGGGATTACCATATCATGTGAGACATTAATCGGTATTACGGTTCCGAAATGGTCAGACATAGCTTCCTAATAGTAAAATTGGGTAGAGACTATAACGACCGCATCAGACTAACTAAAAAATTATCAATCATAAAGAGTATTTTCAGATAAGTTCTGCGATGACTTTCCGAATAAAGTAAAATGAGAAACATCCGAAAGAAAACATTTGTTGTGAACTAAACCATGGAGGAAGATGCCTCTGACATCCAATAAGACTGGGGGTCATTGTTTTTATAATGGGAAGACCTCTCAACAGCAAAGCTCATATGAAGACGGGTGCCAATTGTCGATGAACCGTAAACATTTAAAACACAGTAGTCGCAATCGCCTCTTACGCCACGCAGTGGGATACAGCAGGTATATCCTTTCCCATGGTCAGCAGGGGCTTGTAGAACCATCGACTCAGTTCGCAACAACACAATAAACGTGTTAAGTAAATACACCAACGTCCTTCGGGGTCAGCCATAGAATATATGAAGCAATATAACTTTAAGTACTACTTTAATCTGCTCTGTCTTGAACAAGACATTTGCTCAGTCGAAGATTCAATTGCATATGAAATAAGCTGATAGAAACAGAATACCGAAGTGTCAAGTTAACCGTAATGCCAATTCAAAATCGTCAAAACAAAAGCAAGATATAATGGAGAAGAAGATTTCCTGGCCAACTAAAGTAATGTTTAGCCTAAAAGCGAGAACCGGGATAGTAACAACAAAACAACAAGGCACAAGGATGAGTATGTAACAAAATAAAACATCGTCATTCACATCTCACAAAGAAGTAACACATTCATATTGAGACAATGAAGGTGGCCATGAAACGTGTCCATAGTTTATATCAACTGACATCTCTTGAAACCCCGTGTTGTAAGCTTGTCTGTCTCCAGCTTGTATTTATCACGGAGATAATGATATTCGGAGTAAGCTCTTCTTGTACCCAATCAACCGCGACACGTACACGCCTTAAAAGTGGGAATAAGAGATGTAACTACAGTATTAGATAGGCAAAGTACACGATCTGAAAAATCGGAAATCTTCACGCTATTCAGCGTCCTGTTATTAGTAAAGACTGTAAAAATTTGCTAATGTCTGAACGCCTGAAATGAACAAGGAAAATTTAAAGAACTACCGCGAGTATCAAATCTACCGTTCCTGTTAAAGATTTTGAGGAAGACTTTCTCCCATCCCTTCAGGTATTCTATTTCACAGCGTGCTTTTGGCCTACCGCACGGGCCACTATCTATACGGCCACTTCACGTGTCTATAAGGACATCGCTGGTGGCTTGGATAACAAGTGTTGAGCGGCGTTCCTATGATAAATATCTGGACTATGCTGGATCCAGTCCTAATTGAGTGAACGACGATAGTGTGTTACCTAAAGATGCTTCTCTAAATTTTAAAAATAATCAATTTAAAGGTTTTTACGCACCCCTTCTGTTCCAATAGTAGGTTTTCCAACTTTTCGGACCTGGCATCACCGATAAGCCCTACATGTACGATCAACATTGAGTTGCGAGCTTTTCATTCGCCTAAAAAATGGTGAACCTATGGACAAGTAACAGATTAGCTGAAACGTTTTTGTTGAAACAAAGAATAGTCCTTGATTAACAAATAAATACAAAATCACAACGAGTTTTCCTCATTTGATACTATTCTTAAGTTAATTTGCAGTTGCTGATAACAACAACAAGGAATCCATAAAAGTAACACTAAAAATCAGTCGGAACCCAAAAGTTAATAAAATAAAGCAGTTGTGACGTCCTGCGTAGAATTGATTTGTATATAACGAACGGGCATCTAAAATGCAATTACATTAGGCTGTATATAAACAACAAAGGTCGTGTAACTGTGAATTGGTCTATTTCACTCAATATGTCCTGGAAGTAAGAATAAAAAGGCTGTAATTTACTACACTGTTCCTATAAACACAAGAATGATAGGTTCCGCCATATTTATTTCTCGAATTTACGCACCTAAACATACATTTTACTAGACCGTGTCCGATACCTGTGTTAGATCCCATGTGTCTCCTTTAATACATTGTGTTAGACTGTTCCCCTTTCATGGTACTATGCCGTTATCATGCATAGTACTACTAGACTATATCTAAATATATCCACACTGCTGTGTCCCCATTCATTGCTTAGTTTTTGTACCCATACATTGTCCTAATGTTTGTCCCGATACATTGTCCCCGACTGATGCACATACATTGTAGTTTACTGTGTTCCTATGTTTTTCACAAGCTTGCGGCCCATTTCCCAAGACAGTGTATGTATATATTGACCAAGCTGTATCTCCGAGTATCGCCCACCAGTAGACATGTATGGAATAAAAAAAAACTAATAAAATGGACACACTTAATATCAATACAATAAATATCAGGCAACGCGTCGGGCATTCGATCCGGAACTTTGCACCCAAAACATTTTTATTGATTAGAGAACTCGAACTCATCACGTGCATGGTTGATTGTCTACTTCGTCATAAGACCTTATGCTACAATACTGTAACATTCAACATCTACATTAGGAAAAGCAACATTCGCTTAGTATATTGTCATTATTTGTTGTAAGCAAGGGCGACTACTCTTGCCAAAAAGCACATGTAAAACCTGATGTAGTTTACACAGTAAATAGTTAAATATTCAATGTTAAACAAAATGTCTATCTCTGTTTACGTGTCAAGGAAGGCACCACCGCCTACAGAATGGTATATGACAACGGAAATATTAAATTGGGCGAGACAGGCATGGGAAGTGATGGCACCGATTAGTACCATATAAACTTTCTCTAATGAGATATTGTAGTGTTTCCGTTGAATTCAACAGACAGGAAAAAACATTGCTGCCTAAAACACTGGCAATAACTTACTGTGTTAATTTTGATTGTATTGAATGTTAAATTGATACAACATGCTAGCTGACTTTGCATCCATGCAGAACAGAAATTATATGACATCAGAAATGGTATCTGCTTCGTTGGAGAAATCAAAAAGATGCATCACGTGGTAATTTTACAGCGCGCTGGAGGAAAAGCTGCTGTTATTATAGAATGCTAGGTAAAGTTGATCAACAGGTTACAAAGTAGACACGAATGTAAATCCGATTGCATTTTCGTTTGATGTAATATATTTAATTAACATGTGTATATTTTTTAATATATATTTTTGGATTCGAACATGTTAGAAGAATGATTAGCCGAGTACAGAAAAACCTAAATATACCATTAATATAGTCCCTCATTGTAGGTATTGAATTCTACTCTTTGGTTGTAACCAAGGGTTACATTTCTGTTTCTCCCACACTCTTGTTTTGTTAGGGAAAAGATAAAACTTTCCCGCACCTCAGACAGAGATATCCCACTCATACCCAATGCTAGATTTGAAAAAAATCAATTACTTGTAACTGAGCAAGATCGGGTAATCTCAGTCTCGGGCTAAGATTCTGTAACATCCAAACCTCGGCTTACGCCTCGGTTGGGATTTTGTTACAGAATCTTAACCCTCGACTGAGATAACCCGATCTCGCTGAGTTACAGGTAATAGATTTTATTAGTATTGTTGTGAAAACGTTTATAAGGCCTGCTTCCTTTTCCGGTGATTGTGGCCAGATGCAGACGAAAACACAATCTAAATAGAATATGAACAGGCAAAGCCTATAAAGGGCGTTGGTTTTAAAATCTGTTGATCTCTGATATTTACTGATTCAGAATGACATAATACTGATCTTAGAATGAGATAAGATAAACTTTAATCTAAGTCCGCAAGTCGAGGAATAACAATAAAACAAAAACTCTAATAAGATTGTTAGACCGACATAACAATGAGGAGAGGCCGGGGCTAGTTAGGCCCATTTTTATCAAAGTCCGTTTTGAGAAGTATGGCAGCAAGTCCGTTTTTGAAGAATTAACTTTTCCTGTCGGAAGATCGGATGGCCGAACGAGCCCCGCCATGGGGTGAGATCAAATTAGTTATGACGTCATAAAGCATGCAACGTCAGATTTTTCCGCCAATTTTACGACTGTTTATGTGTTGCATGGGCCGACATTGCCCCGGTACCATGGGCCGAACCTGTCCGGGCCCAAATTGATATTTCAATAAATTCTTTTTTGTAAGAATGATAAGAAGTGCAGGGCTTAGCTTTTATGTATATCATTTGAAGCTGTCAGTGTGTTACACGTTTGACTGTAACAAAGTAGCAATTCCGTTTACAGAAAGTTCGCATACATGTAGTTAGAAGAAAGCAAGATCATGATTTTCTTCCTACCCTCTCAAAGGTAACTTTCTCCTTTTAAGTTATTTTACATTAAATTTTTCCTCACCATTTTTTCGTGTGAATTCCCTGCCAACTTTACTGCTAAGATCCTTTAAGTTATAAATATCAGCTCATAAAAACAAAAATATAAGGGGCGGTTGAACTTGTCCGTCTCCTGCATGTAGATTTTTTTGTATTATACATGATTAGTAAAAATGCATTCACAGTAGAAGTTTGCATCAATGACGTCATTTTTTGGCAGTCAAAGCTAAAGTAGATATTTGTTTTTGTGCGTAACTTACATGTATATGGTGGGTCGGTAGGCGCAGTGCGCTCGTTTTCAACTCCGGTTTTTAAAAAAAATACTCTGCGTGCTTCCGTCGTGGCACAAAAAGAATGATTGAGATAATTTGGGGAAAAACTGTTTGGTAACTGCTATTGAAAAAAAATTTATATTACATATTTGATGATAAATCTAAGTAAAAGTTTAGAGATATTAATTTAAAATAAATGAAATTGAAAAAGAGACCATTGCAATACTTTGATGTAACTGAGATTGTCGTTATATCAACATGTAGTCTCAACTCCTGTTCCATCCTGAAACAACGGGCTGGACTTCAAATTGTGTTACAGTCACCGAGGTTTGACAGCTAAGGATGCCAAATACAATTAAACAGTTTCTGTCTGTAACTAGTTACAAATCGGCACGCGTTGTGAAAAAGCAAAACGTTGATGAAAAAGGCTTTACACTTTGGTTGGTGGTCTGTAAAATCATTATTGATTTCGACGTAAATGCAATATCAAGGATTTTTTTTATGAGTGGTGATGCATACATACATTATGAAAAGACTATAAACAGACTTTAAAAATGTTAATTATTTCGTTCATATTCTCAACAAATGGAAATCAAAAGCTAACGAAATTTTAGACAATGAAAAAAATGTACGCGTAGACCTATTGGTTTAATGCCGGTTTTTTAAGATATCTCCGGGTAGAAATATTAACAGAACCTGTTTGATGAAATTTTTACTTTTTGTGCCTGTGGCAAAAGAGGTAAATGCAACGGACATCAGTTCCAAGATTTTCCGGTTATTTTTCATTTTTCCGGAAATAACCGATGAAGGCCGATGGAGTATGACGTGTTTGTGACGTCATGGTAAGATAAATGTTAGAATCCCTTTTTTTTTGTGATGGACTTTTTGCACTCAGAGTGTATATTAGTTCTTATCTGAACAAGAGCTTTTGGAGAACAACAAAGCTCGCCTATTGGTGATATATGTTGTAAGATAGGAAATATCAATGGAAACACATGTACAGTAAAAACCTTGATATTTCAGGTCCCTTAATCATGTTTTTAAATATGAATTTTAGAATTCCTTTATACGTTTGCCTCAATGTTCATTGACAAACCCGGCTTTATAATGCTAATATTTCTTTGAACAAATGGTGGCAATATAACAAGGTTTTGCTGTACCTTAACATGTTGTACATTTCAAAAGAAGAGATGACGAGACAACGTGAACTAGTCACCAGCGTATACGTATTGATGGTGGTGACTGATCCAACACTGCACATACGTATTGATGGTGGTGACTGATCCAACACTGCACATACGTATTGATGGTGGTGACTGATCCAACACTGCACATA
>JAUMHH010031136.1:0-10335 GCA_032359455.1 Chlamys rubida
GAAGAACTGCTACGGTTATTACTTTTGAGTGTTAACTGTCAATAAGTATTATAGTTATGAAGAACTGCTACGGTTATTACTTTTGAGTGTTAACTGTCAATAAGTATTATAGTTATGAAGAACTGCTACGGTTATTACTTTTGAGTGTTAACTGTCAATAAGTATTATAGTTATGAAGAACTGCTACGGTTATCACTATAGAGTGTTAATTGTCAATAAGTATTCTAGTGATGAAGACATGTAACGGTTATCACTATAGAGTGTTAATTGTCACTAAGTATTCTAGCTATGAAAACTACTACGGTCATTGCTCTACTTAATATGGAAATCTACAATATATTCTACTAAGGGTACATGTAACCAAACTACGAAATGAACTTGTATTTGAATACAAAGAAAATGCCGTTACACCTGGCGCCTTTAATTAATACATGACATTGTGGGTATGTACCAAGAAATTAATAAGACAATGCCGAATCATAATATTGATGAACAGATTTTTGGGAGATACCTCTTACAAACATAAACTATGTGAGGTTGCATAATTCCTTAACCCAGTGTATAACAGCCACCTAGATAAACGTATCATCATCATCATCATCACATTAAATATTCATATTGATCTTTAATGTATATTCCATGTCAAGCCTTACACAAATATAAACTTTACTACAGTGTAACCGTCTGATGATTGTTTTTATGTGTATACTATGTATTATGCCATACAAGGGTCATTTACACAGACATCAAATCATTGATTGATTGATTGAAGAAATTAATTATCAATACCGTTGTGTAATACCTGTAATCTAATGATGTTTTGCATATTCAGTAAATCAACTTTCTCTTTACCAAGAAAAATAAAAGATAACTTCACGCCTGTATCCTGTTGTACAGAAATGACATTCGCGCGGATAACGATTTTCGTGGTATGCCCAATCCTTACTCGAACTAAATTATAGTAAGAATGTATCGACAGAGTTCGGAGTCCAGATCAAATAATCATTGTGTCAGATATGCTGAATCAGATTAAACCTATCGGTCTGGTGGTTAGGTCCACGTGCTCACAACCCAATACACATACAAGGGAACCTATCTCATGACAGGTACATTCCCATGACGGGACGCTCGCATCTGATTGGACGCTTGTGACTTTGCCCGGTGTATATAAGTCCTACACGGAACTAACATTACTCTATACTAATACTTCACCTTAGAATACACACACACACCTGTGTCGGAATACTATAACTATATCATTAGGTCTAACGTAAAGATGGTGATGTCTGTATACAACTCTGGCGTCCAGTGTACCCTGGTAGGGGACGGAATGGTCGGAAAGACGTGTCTCGCACACTCCTTTGCTGACCAGACATTTCCGGTCAATTATGTGGCCACCGTCATGGACACATACAGAGGTACAACTTATGTGGATGGGAATAAATACGGAATAACACTCACTGACATGGCTGGAGAGGTAAGCTTCAATATTCAATGTTTACTTCATAGTTCAAAGATAGTTAGAAAATAGTGAAAATAGTGAAAATTTGCGAAAATTATTTTATTTATTTATTTTTATTATTTATTTTATCAATCAAAAAATCGCTCAACCCATCAGCACTCTATCAATCATCTTCCATGTTATGTTATGAATTATACTGCTTGATCATATCAGTAATACTTTCACTTTTGTATTTTCAGCATGACGTCGTAACAGTAAGTGACTTTACAGCCACAGATGTATTCATCATCTGCTACAGTGTGGTAGACAGAGAGTCATTTGAAAGTGTCCATGATTTCTGGGCCCCCGAGATCCGGAAAATCGCCAAGAAACGCCCGGTCATTCTTGTGGCTACTCAAACTGACCTACGACAGGAATTGAACAAACAACACGTGACAATAAAGGAAGGAGAAAATCTGGCTAAACTTATGTCTGGAGCTCGGTTTTTGGAAAGCTCAGCCTTTGCCAAGGAAGGTGTAACTACCATCTTCAAAAGTGTGGTGCAAGCATCTTTAAAGTTCCACAAGAAGAGGTGTAACATCATCAAACGAGTTCTTAGTAGTATTTGAACAGACAATTCAGTAAATTGAATTTTAACTTTAACTGATCCCCCGAGATCAAAGATGGACCATGCTGTTACAAGCGTTGGCTACTATCAATGGACCAGGAGGTCCGGAGGATACACCGTTCCAGTTAGCTGCCTGTATATGGATACCCCCATTGATACAACTGCATGAGACACACAACACAGACTTTCTAGGAGATATCCCTCAAGGGAGATGACTTTTGGAGGATACACAATATAGAAACAATGGCTGCAATGTCTTCCTCTTCTTAGGTAGGTGTCATATATTTCAATATATACAATTACAACCAACTATCTGATCGAGATTAAAAAATTGTTTCCTTTATCAAGTATATTTTATACAAGTATAACTAATTAACAAATCATTTATCAAGTTTATATATTATATTTATATAATTAATCTATTATTTGATATAAAGATAATTTGATTTAACAGTGAAATTGTTTTGTCTGAAAATGTTAACATTTTTGCTCAGTCCTTAAACTTATCATACGCTTATTGTACATTTCAGAACTACTACCCTGCTCCATACCTGAATACCAAGGGAAGTTCCTCTACTGAGGAGAAGTATACCAACAGTGAATTACCTCTTTTAAATGACAATCCTCGGTGATTGGTCAACAGTAACAATGTGAAAGTGACTTATCTCCTCTGACGAGAAGGAACAACGTGTGTTTATTGTAAAACCTAAACAATGCAGTGTGTTAACTGATAAACTGGTTGTTGGCGATCTGAGTCACTCTGGGACGATGTATCAACATCGGTAATAAACCTATAGCCTTACCCACACCAGTAACTGCCCTGTATAACATTCGGTGGATGTGGTATGGTTCCCTGTCAATAACAATCGTGAAAGGACAGATATAACATGTAACCACATGTCAATACACTCTGACTATCGCGTTAAAATGATGCTCTATATCACGCAATACCCATTACAAGACAAGTCTGTCTGGCTGATGAAATAAATATCGAATCTTGAACGTTTTTGTTTGTTTTGATATTACAGTGTGTGATCAAGATATCATATGTCAGTGTTACCTATTATCAGTTAATTGTTACTTGGTCTAGTTGTTGATAAGTCGAGAGAGACATAACAACACTGCTGCTGGGTATTTTTTGTGGATAAGTTTTAGCAAAACAGATTATTGATGCTTGGTTGTATTGTTGACAGGTCATAACAAAGCAATAGAAGCCGAATAAGGCTAACCTCATTTATTGTGGCTGTTTACGTACTTGACTGTGTGAATAATATGTTTTGCAAAAAAGGCACTGTCAATACATAGATGTCCTTATATTATGATAGTATATCCACTACAGAAATTCACTTCATACAATAGGTGAGGCTAGTGTCGGGGTTATTGGGATCTGGTATTACAACCCTAATGGAAATTATATCTCAGTCAAAATAATAGGCGAGGCTAGTGTCGGGGTTATTGGGATCTGGTATTACAACCCTAATAGAAATTATATCTCAGTCAAAATAATAGGTGAGGCTAGTGTCGGGGTTATTGAGATCTGGTATTACAACCCTAATAGAAATTACATCTCAGTCAAAATAATAGGCGAGGCTAGTGTCGGGGTTATTGGGATCTGGTATTACAAACTTGTAGAAATTACATCTAAGTCAAAATAATAGGCGACGCTAGTGTCAGGGTCATTTGGGATCTGGTATTACAACCCTAATAGAAGTTACATCTCAGTCCTTATAGAAATTACATCTCACCTGAAATAATAGGCAAGCTTGTGTCAGGGTTAGGGGGACCTGGTATTTAAACCCTAACTGAAATAACATCTCACTTAAAATGATAAGCTAGACTTGTGTCAGGGTAGGGGGATCAACCTGATGTACTCTAATATTTAAATCTTTACTCTGACATCAGACGAGGCCAAAGTTTAGTTGTACCTTTAGTGCCATACTCGAAAAGTATGTTTTTAAGACGAGGTTCATGTCAATGTATCAGAAACGTAATAGTTTATGTAGTAAGTGCATCTCAGCAGATACAAAGATGGTAAGACGAGTGCTAGGATAAAGAAACCAGACTATTGATGAGGCGAGATGCTGGATTTCGGATATCAAAACATTTATATTAGTTGATCTATGCAAAGACAATATCGGTCATAAGCAAGGTAGTACAAATATTGTTACATGATATAAATTTATGCTAATAACCTGCAGTTAAGCTGATGAAAATTCACATGCAATACTTAAATACATTACCTGATACGTCTCATTATCAACACTGATCGTTAATCATCTAGGCTCATTTTGTCCAAAGCCTTGTCAGTTTACCTAAATGATAAAAAAAAACAACATAACATTTTCTTGAAAGATACTTTTGTGCCATGAGTATCATCTTGCTATGGATAATTTTGAATTCAAAAACACCAGTTACTGTCTGTTCACTTTAGCAACTGAAATACAAAATAAGATACAAAGTTTCCGTTGATATTTCGAGAAGATAACCAGACATGGACAAGTTGGGACCTGGCAGCACCATGTCACTTGGTTTTGACACGAATGCAACATTGTTGTATTGGAGTGTACCAGTCGAGTCTAGTTTCAAGGACGAACATGTCAAAATACAACACAGATTATTTGTTGAGTAATTGGAAACTTCTGTTTTTCTCACGCGTTTTTGTTCTATGTGTTTACGTAATGCAATATGACAGAGCGAGGTGTTTTAACAACGGGTCAAGCATTAACTCGACACTATCAGAAAACATGTCAATAAATCTTAAAAACCTGGAGATACAAATAATCTTAAAATGACGCTTATTTGATACAATTACATTTTATATAATCTTGATATCGAAAGATTGACTTTTCATAGTATCTGGGTTATAAATTGTTTATTTGACCTGTATATGTAGGCTATGGGTGGTCGTTTGGCGCAGTGAATAGCGCTCTCGCCTTTTATCAAGACGGCTATGGTTCCTAGATCAGACATGAACAGTCTTTGGTTATCTGCCGGACTACAAGTGCTTACTTTTGGTACTTCCTGTTTCCTGCCACATTTAATTAAGACCTTTTGTTTCCATTCGGTCACACAAGAGTAAATAATATATTTTTGTAAAACTTGTTTCATAATAATTGTAAAAGAGATAAAGTTTACATTTGCTTTCATTTATAGTTATATCAGGCTTCTATAAATAGGAGTATTTCTGTACATAATGGTATTTATCTCCATTAAATCTACAGATTTTTAACATACATTGACAGTATATGAGGTTGAGTCCTGGTTCCCAACTCTTATGAATGTTTTTAAAAATGTGACAAGGGACTACAGAAACTTAACAGATGATACGATGTTTCCCATTAAAACTATAAAATAGGTAAAATATAACCTTATTTGCATTAATTTTGACCTATTTTTGTCTGGAAAACTAGTTTAACGGTACTTGACATCCTTCAATCTTTTTTTCCTCACGTTCATTCATCATGTGGCGCATATTTCACCAGCATGAAGACAGTTTGATAGTTAAGTTCATTTGAGAAATCGTTATTGTTTTTTTTGTGTCACCTCAGGTCTAGGTACCGGAATAATTGATCAAAATAATGATACATTTGAGAGACTTCTTTGACAATTTTAACTTATTTATATTTTTGTAAAAGAGGAGGCCCATGTTATTTATGATGCCATCTCCGATGAGCCCTAGAGGACAAAAGAGCTGTATGATATACTGTGTCTATAACCTAAGCCTTACAAGGTGTGTTACGTTCATTTTTTAGGAGACAAGGTGGTAGACTCTGTTGGTGGATTTCTTAGTCCTCGATGTTTTTGGTCCCCGATGTTTTTGGTCCCCGAGGTTTTTAGTCCCCGATGTTTTTGGTCCCCGATGTTTTTGGTCCCCGATGTTTTTAGTCCCCGATGTTTTTAGTCCCCGATGTTTTTAGTCCCCGATGTTTTTGGTAACCTTGATGGCCACACTGATCTCTTTCGAGTAGTGGCGTGGCTCACAATATACACACTTTAGTCATTCTTTAATTTTAACTTAACCATTACTTTTCTAAAAAGTTAAAATTCATAAAAAAGGAATTGACGCAACCACCTTCCACCAACTTTTGTTTCAACATTAGTTTAGATAAATTTGGATTTTCAGCGTTTTAGCCCTATGCATCACCGATGAGTTGGAGGCACGGTAGTCTAGTGGTAGGAAGCGGGACTCGTGACCGAAGGGTTGCGGGTTCGAGTCACGGCACGACACTGTGTTGTATCTTTGAGCAAGATACTTTACTTCGCTTGTTCCAGTCTACTCAGCTGTAAATGAGTACGTGGTTGGGCAGTGCTAGAATTGTTGAATGCTAGCTGTGAGCGCCGAAATGGCAGCTCCGGCTGTATGCTCCCCAGGGAGTTGAGAAAGGTATTGGCTGGTTGCAAAGGCCCTATAACCACGGATCATAGTTTGTGAACCGCTTTGAGACGACCTACGAACTAGGTTGTGATACAGCGGTATATACGAACCTCGAATTATTATTATTATTATTATTATTATTATGAGTCCAAGAAGGACGAAACAACATTCTGACACAGTGCAATTCATTTTAAGCATACTATATCTATTACCAAATTTTTAAAGGTACGTTTACCTCTGTGTGTGTTACGTCATCTATTTAATACTGATACAGTTAAGGTGAGCCAAAACCTTTACTGTTGAACGCCCTGAAATCAAAGAATAACAAATAAGAACGCTAACCTTCCTCTTCTTCGTAATATGAAACTGTTACATTGATCAAAGAGGTTACAACCAGACAGACACAATGATGTTTACTGATCTTGTGTAGTTCATGTCCTGCTCGACCTCAGCTAAATCCCACATGTTCTGATGATTTTAGAGATTAACTCCCGTTTCAGTTGGAACACAGGTGGTTGGGTCAGTGACCAAACAGCTACCTGTGTCTGTGATCACAGGTGAAAATTATTTATCTCCTGATGTTGGCGGTGTCCATTTCCCTAATTATTTACAAGTACAAATTATGTTCTTGTCGCATGACAATTTTGGCCGTTTCACTTAGGATCAAAGAAAAAGTGGATATCTCTTGCTCAAATCTATTCCGTTCTCCTAATGGCTTAGTTTTCTCTACTTCATCAAGAAAACATATCTATATTTGAAAGTTGTAACTTTGATAAGTGTTGTTGAATACATTTATTTACTTGGAAACTGTAATTTTGAAATGTTCCAAACATGAATGTTATCTAACGGTAGGTGTAACTGTACTTTAGGCCGTTAAAGTATAACATAGTCCAGTTACTTTGTTTGTTGTAAGATTACTCAATGGATAAACACATTGACAGGTATTCATTGATCAGGTGTTAAAATGACATTTAAAAGTGATATCAATCTAGCCACAAACGAAAAACAGTGTTATCTGGCCGGGCAATCATTGCCTTGTTTATTCTACGTATTGTCCAACACTTAAAGCCCGATTGATCAAAACATACTCAGCTTAGTGCAGAGATTTGTTACGAAAGTTTAAAATATAAAAAAGAAAAAAAGAAAAATGAAGTTTTACCTTAGACAACATTAATAAGGGTTTAAATAGATCTTCTGAAGAGATCAAACTTGGAAGTCATAATGTATTACGGAACATAAGACAGAAACATGATGTTTTAAAATGTTTCTGTTCAGAGTACGTTAAGCTGACAAATATTAAAAAACACTTGATTTATATGTCGTCACTGTGTGACATGCAGAATCAAGTAAACATTTAAAAGTTCATTCCCCTGCTTGACCCTGAACAGATCTCTCGTGAAACACTGGAGCATTTATGTAAGGCAGGAACAAGAGTGCCACTTGTTTCGTGTAGAAGTTTTTTACTTCAAAATTACGTAATAAGCTTTGTTTTGTGCCAAAAAGCTCAGACAAAATATACGAGATAAGATGTATTAAAAGAATAGGAAAAATGCACAGCCTTAATTTACGAGGTGAGGTTAATAGTTTGTTTTAAATACTCATAGTGACACCTGGTATACATTAAGGAATTTTCAAAATTATATAAGGTTTATTACTCTGTGTAATTTGGTTTGTTTGTGTTTTACGTCTTATTAACAGCTGTGGCCATTTAAGGATATGCCAGATTTTGGTGGTGGAGGAAAGCCGGAGTTCCCAGAGAAAAACCACCGACCTACGGCCAGTACCTGGTGACTGCCCCATGTAGGTCTCGAACCCACGACCCAGTGGTGAAGGGCTAGTGGTAGCAGAATGTCAGACGCCTTAACCACTTGACCCTGTACATGTGGCCTAACCACATATTAATTAACATGTATGGTAGATACATATATCTCTATCTAGGTGTTAGTATGCCAAATAACAAACCCTCACATAGCTATGGGAATCCACTCATGTACAACCCTGTAAAGATGCATGGACATTGTTAATTACAGGTGCATCAACTTCAAAATTCAAAATTCAGACATAAATTAACTGCAATTCTGGGAGTTCATTTCCACCAGCATGAGCATGGCAAGTATACAACTAATGAATTCATGAAATTAATGAATTAGCTAGTCTACTTTTGATTCTCTTAAGCTTTGAAATTAAGATTTTAATTAAGAATTTCAAACAGACTTTCACAATTTTTACGACATTAAACCAGATTGTCAAGTCGTTTTTGGATAATGTGAACAAATCAAATACACGTCGGCTTCGAAAATATAAGACTACAACTAGGGTTTTGTACACATCATCTACATAATAGCATGAATAGGATATATTTATTTTTATGGATAATATGCCTTTTGGATGAGTTTTTTTCTTACCCGGTATACGTAGTCATAAATTCATTGTGGGTCAGAGGGATATACATAAATTTGATTTTAGCCAAACATTTCCAGCAAGTGAAAGAAAATTAAGTTAAGAAATGTGAAAATTGATTAAAAATCTAAAAAAAAATGTTTAAGAATATAAGCTTTTTATTAAAGAGCATACCAGTACAAAAGACAAGTGAACATCTACATGTACAGCTCCGGTGGCAACTGTAAAAAGTGACGTCTGCGACGATGCACGACCACTCTACACATTCCAGTACAAAGGTGTCTCTGACTTTATTTACACACAAGATAGCACTTATATATGACCTGTATAATTAACAAATAAATCAACTTTATGGGCTCGTAAACAGGTTTTCTAACAGAGGACAAACCTTTGCATGTTAAAACCCCTTGTAATAAAAGCTGAAAAACCGTTTTAATAAAACTAAAAAAAACAGTAAATCTTGAAAATTGAAATTCCACTATATCACATAGGACTACCTGTATGTATAATGGACAAGGCTCACAACTGTATGTACATGTCAAGTTATCAACATATGTTTTATCACTAAATTTGATTTCAAACAAGCTCTTACCCAACATGAGAAGGATAAAACAGTGATTATATTGATAAGTATTTATGGCGACATTGATCTGATAGTGTATCCACTTAACAACTATAAAATGAAACAAAAATGTTGAGACCCTGCCTAGCAGGACACTGGACTGATAAAACCTCTCATATGCCATATGTGGGCCAGCTGTAAAAAGACAGTTTTACCTTAAAATAATTACCTTAACCTAAATTTCAAAATCATGATTTTATCTTGAAATTTTTGATCATGTCTCTTGTCCTAGGTAAGAATTACATATGTTTTATTTTATTTTCTTTCAATATTATCAAAAATATGTACAATGTATAATATATGTACATACATTGCATCTTGTTTTTACTTGGTTTTAAGCTGATTATGTTTGGAACAAGCAAATCCTCGAGATATTCCAAGTGCCCAAATAGTTACATTCTTAACATACATGATGGGCTCTTGTTCCTGGGTTAATTTACCTAATATCTATGTTGACCTTATGCCAGCCAAATAACTATCAACAAATATTTAACTAAATGCTTTTCTTCCTAGAAACCAAACAATCTGTTCAAATGATCACTATTACCACAGTTGATCATACTTTAGCATTACTGACCACCATACTACAATAGATTATTCTTAGCACAGTGGATCACCCTTTGTACAGTGGATTATGCTTAGCACAGTGGATCACCCTTACCACAGTGGATCACACTTAGCACAGTGGATCACACTAAGCACAGTGGATCACCCTTTGTACAGTGGATTATGCTTAGCACAGTGGATCACCCTTACCACAGTGGATCACACTTAGCACAGTGGATCACACTAAGCACAGTGGATCACCCTTTGTACAGTGGATTATGCTTAGCACAGTGGATCACCCTTACCACAGTGGATCACACTTA
>JAUMHH010031147.1:0-10335 GCA_032359455.1 Chlamys rubida
TCGATAGTCGAATCGTGTAAATCATGTACACGTATCTGTCATAGGTCCGATACAGATAAACTACAACCTACTTTCGAACGTTGCCAACCTTTCCTGATCAAATTGTAAATCTGACGACTGCACTTATCGCTAAAAATTTATTACTTTTTTATACCTGTACATGAGAGAGAAACTGTTGGCAAAAATAAACGATGACTTGTTTTTTAACATATGATGTCCAAAACGGCAATGTTTTAAAATTACTGAGTTTTTTTGGCCAAAAATATTCTAATTTATTGCACACTGTGACAGCAGCTCTCGACCAGATACTCATTCGTTTCAAGATTGAATGTAGCGGGGTTCAAATAAACCAGGAAGTTAGCAGAGATTGTGCATAGGTTTTGTTTCAACACTTTGTTTTTTTAACAAGCTCATACAGAGGAGAGGTCTGCAGTACTGTAAGTCATACATCCTGGGTAGGCACTGAATAGTAACGTAAGTTTCTTTCTTTACTCAGAATATTAAAGTATGAATTATTACAAAAAATATTAAAATATTAATTATTTCGTTGTTCTGACATATATGTTTAAAAAACTAAACTGAAAAACTGAAAAATTGTATTTCAAAAGAACGATTTGAGCAGCAATGTATGAATCAAAGCATTTTATATTCTATGTTTTTCCTAAAGTATTGTACAATACGGTTTTATCATCTGCATTATTTGCTAGGATTAATTTTATTCCGGATCATTTGTGCAATTTCCAGATAGTATGGAGATGCATAGAACAAGGGAAAGTTTGGAGAATCCGGTAAGGTCATTTATAATATAAATCACTTGTCATTTTTTATATCACATTTTCATTTGATTATATAAGTAACATTCTCTCTACAATATCAGATACACTTTGACATCTGTTCTTATAAAATGTATCGATGTTGTAAATACCCCTTTTCTATAACTGTTCTCTAATGAAAACATTCTCAAGATTCTTAAGGCCTTTCGCTGCTTTTGAGAATCTGTCTTCTTGTAATTTTTTCATTTTAATTTTTTCCTGTCACACGGATTCCAATCAAATTTATATATACTGTTTTCTTATATATAAATATACTTTATCGAAAATATTTTATTTTGCCTGTTTCTTCAAATATATACTGGATAACAATTTATTATTGATAATTGGCGTCAAACTTGAGGCATGTCTTTTTTTCGTGATTGGTCCTTTTCATATCAGTAACAAGAGTTAGAAGGACAATTCATATATAGGGTCATATATCTGCCATATATGCCTGGCGTAACTGTAAGCCACGGATACATTTTTTACGTTTAGATAATTAAACACATTTGCAGACCCCCTGAAGAAAGGAGGGCGGTTTTTCCATTGTGAAAACCATACATAAATCTGCTGTATCATAAGGGACATCGAATTGACGTACCCGTAAATCAGTACAAAGGAGAGCATGAACACCACTGGCGTTGATATTTACTAAATGTTACACTATTTGCATAAGCTTACTTTCACTTCAACTCAAACGCGCAGTTAGTATACTGATAAGGCTGAGTATATAATTCAAAGGAGGACATATACGATACATTTGACATAAATTGTGACTTATCAAGCCACCGACCTTATCCAATAAGTCCTACATGTTTATTTTGTCAGTATAAATGATCAGAAACACATATAATACATTCCGTATTTTGGCCTCTTGTCGATTACAACATCAATACTATTTTATAGAAAGTACATGTATTAAGTATTGTTTAAATCTGCCATGCATTCAGTAAAAACGATTTACACCCGTCATACGCCCTGTAAGTCATTGGTGTCATACATCTTGTGAATGCCCCCTTATATATCTAGTAAATTCAATTCCTTTCCGTTATATAACTTTCAAATCAAAATCCTACTCTTCAAATACCTGACAAATTCTAAGTGAATCAACTTGAAAATAGTGCTGCTATTCAACACACATATAAATTAAAAAAAACTTCACGTCAGATAAACCATAAAACAAAATACTACCAATAATACATCGAGAAAATCACGTTCAAGTCAATTAAATTAAAACAATTTCCCTTATGCATCTTGAAAATCAAAGTCGTACCCGTCAAACATCTGGTATGTCCTAATATTGAAATAATTTGCTAATATATGTACTACCCGTTCAGCACCGTATCGATTAAAACCTTACCTGTAAAACATACTGTACACCCAAACCCTACATATCTCTCGTAAATCACGTGCAAGCGCTTGTAATTCGAAAGGACATTGCGTTTAATAGCATTATATATTTAACACATATGTCTAGATCTTCATGGGAATTAAAACAAATAGCTTGATAACGACATGTTTCGCTAACCCAAAAACGTTGTTGTTATCATCCCTCGCTTTTTGCAGATAACGGGGTATACAAATTATGGTTTGTCCGCTATCCACCAGCTGCCTTCCTATCACGCTTTATTTTCTATGTGTAAAAAAGCATAATTTATAACATTAAAATGCATTATGAGAATTCCACGTTTAATCCGACCACCAATATGAATATTTAGGCCTGATTAATGATTAATGATGCCACCTGATTCTGAGTAGTTATAAGTTTTTATGCCAAACTGCCCTAAATATATACGTTGGCGATATAGACTACGACCATATTGATAAAAAGTATTATACATTTATAATAATAACTATAAGTATGATGACAAAAGTCTTTACAAATACATTTCTGATTTATCCATAACAATACAAGGCATTGTATATTTGACACCTAAATGGTGATTATAAAGGCGTGATTCATGTAACTAAAACAGCCATATCGCCAGGCATAATATTCAGCTTACACCAAATTACTGCCGACAACCAGTAAAATCTTTAATATATAAAACAAATCGACAATCAACGAAAATACAGCCTATTTTGATTTATTTTAATACGTACTCTACAGAATTTTGGTATTTGAATGACCTGTCCTAATTGAAGGTTTACATACCACCACCTGCTTATAACACCAACATAACCGTTCACGTTGTGTTCCAAACGGGGCCAATCTCACTGCTTATCAGTTCATGACCAGACACACTACCTCAGCCAGTGCACAAATGATTTCGATTTATGTGACTGCATTTATGAACCATAAAACTAATATTTCAGTTGTTAAAAAATATATCGATTTTCGCAATACCATCTTACCATTATAGATATCCGTATCGTCTATTTAAGGTACATGTATCAAATGTCCAAAAGGAAAGTGCATTTAGAGTTTCAAATGCAATTTTGCTGTATATTCCCGACTGTGTAATCCGCAGCTTAATACACGCGGCTTGTAGCAAGCTGAGAGCCAGGCATTCAAAACTCTCACCAAGAAGCTTGATATTTCTGTGGAATGCCTTTAACGAAAGGGATGATTCCTCTTTGCCAATCTTATCAATAATGTAATTTTTATTTTTGTTTTGAGCATTTTTAATCAGCGTATTTACCTTATGTAGATTCCGTTGAAAGCTGATTGTGACGTTATAATGTATTGTTCCTTGGTTGCTATTTTACTTTTTCCGCGTGCCATCTGTCATACCATAAGGTTGACAGAGCAACCATATCTTAGGAGGTGACAGACAAATCGTGAACAAGTGGACAACTAAGTGAACAATATTAATCATCCGACTGAAATAGATTTACAATCAAGGATTTACGAACGAATATCAGGAATGCATAAATATAATCAAATGGAATTGACTGATTATAATTGTTACAAGGATAAAAAACCTTAAATGATCTTTTCCATATTTCATTTCTTGTATGTGTATTAAAACAAATTCAGCCTTATTAGCATTGTTGGATATACCTGTTGATATATCAAATCGAAAGCTAAACATATTGAGCATTTGATCTTTAAATTAAGATGAAACGAAAGTATTTTGATAACAAAATATGTGGTCATGACATGTTTTCCTTTTCAGTACAATACCATCAGTTCAGACACACCCTCAGTAAGTATAATATGCATTTGTCATTTCCCATCGGTGTTTTTTAAAATGAGTTTCATGTCATATACAGAGATAAAACAAAACCTAACGACAAATAGCGTTTAAAAAAAAACGTTTTCGCTTTTCCCTTCACAAACATTTATGTAAAATTATTTAATTTGTCATAGATTGCTTACTAAAAGAAACATTGTTTCCTATGCACATGGAAGTATGACAAAAACAATAGTTTGTTTTTCTGAATTTTATAGATACAGTGCAATGCTATGCAAGAAATTCATAATATTACCCTTCAACATGTATCATAAACTTGTTAAACGATAAACATGCTATACAAGCATTGCTTTTCAATGAAGCAATTTATAGTTTATCTTATTTTACAAATTTGGATATAACAGCATTACCTTATATCCATTATCGGTTTATAACGTAGCGGAATAAAACATTTATTTGCTAGTGGTTGCCATTTCACGTGAGATATATAAAGTTACAAAATACCTACATTATTTGTGGCACTATTAGTCAGTTATATTTGTTAACAGTGATTGTGCATGTACGATGTTATGTCTTTGCTTAATAACCAAAGAAGATAACAACGACATAAATTGATTGATAAATGATATTCATATTTTCTCAATTTATAGAATGCTTCTACCTATTGTTCTGTTAGAGGTGTTCTCAACGTAAGTATTATATACCGTCTTTATCATGCATTCAACATGCATTTTAAAAAATTAACGTGCACTAAAGCTTCAGCAAGATTTGAAAATAATTGCCCAGCTGTTTATCAATATAAATAATTATGAATATTTGTATCCATTTGTAAATTTGAAATGTAGGAGACACATATAAGTAACAGTCGGAAGTATATTATGATTCATCACGATTTATTAAAATGATAAATTATGGGAAGGTCACCTTTACTTACTAACTGATTCCAAATGTTTATCACTTAAAGTGTGCAACTTCACAATGCCTATGTTTTAAATCATATCAGTTTTTCATCATTTCTGTGTTAATCAATTGTGGCTCTTCATTACTATTCATAATATACAAAAAACATCCTTACATGTATGTCTAATTATATCATCCAATGTGCTATGCTGTTCTCTAAAGGTTAAAAACATATAAAGACTGAAGTCATCAAATGGCGGACGAGAAAGAGTGAGGGTTTAATAGCAAATGATATATGATGTGTTTCTTTACTTTCATTGACAGACTGGTTCTGTTTCGTCTCGAGATGTGAATCAATCCAACGTAAGTTCTTAAAATACACCAATGCTTAATTACATTAGGGTTCTTCATTGGTATAAAAGATAAACCTTCATAAAAAAGAGTATACGCAATTAGGTAGCCCCCGAATAAAATACAAAAGTTAATGCAGATAGCAAAACATAATTAATGCAATACATAAGGCCACTTTGTCCAAGCAGAACTCATCAGTGGTACAATTTGGTCAAAATAATGAATATCACTCTTAAAAATGCTACGAAACATGTTGAGTTATCACGAAATTGTAAAAGGTCCATACAAAACCCGTGATAACGTTTCTTTCACTATTTGTAGCTGCAACAAATAATGCTTTTTTATTATTTCGTGTAAAACATCACACAGTAGATTCCAGCGACAATGGTTCGTGTTAGTTACAGCTTACCTCAGGGATAAATAGCAGAAGATGCCAATTAACTAACCATGACTTTACCATTCATATTTTGGGAGTTCCGAGGTTATTTTTAGGTCAAGTTTCGTTTTTTCACTCTTCAAACTCAGTTTGCTTAACCCCACTTTGGTAGAGCCACCATACACTTCATAAGCCCTAGTCATAGCTGTGTTCTAATTAAGGTATTGGTACATTATTTGATGCGTAATATATTTGGTGTGTTTTAAATTCTGTCTTGCATGCTGGTCCGGAGGATTTTCTCGAACAATTGACGAATGTTGGCCTTTAGTTCTTTTCCATGCTCCTGAGGCATAATCAAATAGTCCATACGTTTGTTTTAAATTGTTTGATATTTTGATGGGTCTCCCTATTTGTTCTAAACTGGCTTCTGATCGACAAATATGGGGCAAGTTTCCCCTTTTACAGGGGTTAATGTCCTCATCGGTGTCCCACACTTCGTTGCCAAATAATCCCTATTATAGTTTCTATTAACAGACACGAATAAATATCATACTTTGGTAATAGTTTTAATTATAAAATATGTAATAACATAAGTGAAAGGAAGTCCCGATTAATATGATGGGTATAATTGTATTACAGGAACAGGATATTTACGACAATCTAGATGAAAGATTGCCACAGGTGAGTACTTTCAACTATTTTTATTGAAGTTGTTTCATTAATAGGTGCAAGGATAAAGATGTAACAACACAAAATACCAAATATTTTTGTATTTGAATGTATGAAAATTATCTTAGAAAGTTGCACAAAGTAAGGCCTTTTTTGCAACTGCAGACTGTGTGGAATAAGGCAAATGAATCGTTGAATCGTCTATTTCAGAAGAAAGTCCGATCGGATCGAGCGGTAACTGCTATCCTTATAGTGGTACTTTTAGTCCTGCTTGCAGCACTCATTGCGACTACACTCTACTATACAGTTTTGAGGGAAGATAATTCTAAAACAGGTATATGAACACTGATATTCAGTTTGTGAATCTACTATTAAGAACTCATCGTAAAATGAACACTAAAAAGTAATTTTTTGTCATTGAAACTTTGAGCAAAAATAATGTTCAGTACTGTCTGTATTTAATTTCTATAACATCTTAGGTGTTTCTAGAAGGATATTTCAAATTTCGGTATTGCGTTCGTATCGATATTAGTTTTAATATATAATCATTACTTATTTGTATATATATATATCTAAAATAGAGCAATATTCAACACAATCACTCCCACAGATGAACAAACAGGAAACACACCGGTAAATGGAACATGGAATGACTGGCAGACATGGAGTGACTGTTATGCTTTCCACGGTAACTGTGTCATGTTCCGAAACAGATCCTGCGACAACCATCCTCCGTCAAATGGTGGAAACAACTGCGAAGGCCCGGATTCAGAAAACCAGAGCTGCAAACATACTAACTGCTCTGTGAACGGAAATTGGAGTGTATGGTTGGCATGGAGTTCCTGTTCCGCATCTTGTGACAATGGTACTAGGACCCGCAACAGAACATGTGATAATCCTGTTCCAGCGTTTGGGGGTGGGGAATGTGACGGTATTGATACGGATAGTGAAGTGTGCATGGTAATAAACTGTCCAATTATTGGTAATTGGAGTTCCTGGCAGAATTGGGGTGACTGTTCTACAACTTGCGGTGGTGGTATGAAGAATCGAACACGGGTTTGTGATAATCCTGCTCCTGAACACAACGGCCAGGACTGTGATGGACAAGGCTTTGAAACGACAACTTGTGGTGAAGTGACCTGTCCCCCTCCTGGTGTCTGGGGTACCTGGACAGAGTGGACTGACTGTTCCACCTCTTGTGGCGAGGGTGTCTCAAGTAGAACAAGAATATGTGACAACTCTGCCGGCGGTGAATGTATTGGGACTAATTCAGAAACACAGAGCTGTCAAAAGCTGAAATGTTACGACAGTTGGGGAGATTGGAGTGCGTGCAGCTTTACGTGTGACAGCGGGATACGGACTAGGAACAGGACATGTGACGGCAAATTTACCGGACAGGAATGCGGACAGCATTATCCGACGTTCAAAGATATGAAGACTTGTGTAAACTCAAGATCATGTGATAAACGTAAGTATAATCGATGGTGTACACATGTATTGAACGAAACATATACTGATGTTTGTGATTTAACCAAAAGCCGCATCCATGTTCAAGAGCAGCACGAGGAATCTTTTTCAATTACTATGCGCATACTACATTTGTTTTGAACAAACGTTTGACTTAATAATCAATTAATGGTATTGGATTTGAATTTCAAGTATCATGGTTTTATTGATACATGTTAGGTAATCATAATATACTTCATACATACAGATTGTTTCTCAAAATTGTTTTTTTATTTTCCCCAGCCTTTTGCGCAAGTAGAAATGCGAATTGTTCCTACAATCATCCAAGCAGATGTGACCTATTCATCAATTGCGATTCAAATAAGGGCATGCACCAGTTCATGTGCAACGTGTTGATGTGGTACAAGGTCAAGGTTGACGATGAATGTAAAGGAGGCTGTGACTGGGAGGTCAATGTTCCGTGTTCGTTGTGAATGAATTCTCTGCGTTAGTATTCGTGGACATGTTACAGTGAACGGAGTGGCAATATTATAGAACTGACTGTTCACTGTGATTTTATATTATAAATGGCGTACGGTTTGGATTTCAATACTTTTCCTATACACTGTATTCCTTTGCAATATATTTAAGGAGGATAATATTGAGGAGAAACAATAAGGTCACCAATACTGTACAGTATTATTGTTATGATGCAATCTGCTTATCGCCATCGGTACTTTATATGCAACAGAAAACTAACAATGTGGCTGTCATAATATACGTTAGTATTTTTTGTATGAAACATACAAAACGTGTTTATGGGGTATGAAAACAATGATGACTATTTTGGTAGTATGCGAAGACACTGAGGACTATGTTGAAGGACTACTTTCTCCAATATTTCGTAAAAAAGAATGCAAAAGGAATACTGTTTGAAATTGCATTTGATTTCAGGTGAGACATAGCTCTTTAACTGTTCCTATTCGTTTAAATATTGCTTTTGTGAAATAAGAATATAACCTAGTTTCCCATCGGTAAAACAAAAGTCGGATGTTAAAAAACCCACTGTTAAATGGATATTGTAAAACTCATGTATTTTATCACTTAACTATGTGTAGTTGTTGTTTTACTGTATGAAGACAGGATGGACTATGTTGATAGTGTATGTGGAAAAAGACAATTACGAATAATTACTTATTTGTTCTTTAGGAATGTATACAACGATATTTCAAGTAAGACCAATGATTTAAATTGTCAATGGTTTTTTACTGCTTTTGTTAAATTTGAATATAACCAAGTATTTGATAGGTCAATATTGGCCGGTTATTTAAAAAAACAACATTTTATGCATATTGTACATTGTGTTTCAACATGTTCCACCGTAACAAACATGGTTGTACTTGTATTGTGTACTGTATTTGGAAAAAGGGAATATATTGATAGTGCGTAAGACAACCAGATAATGCTGATGGCGTCTGACGATAATGGAGACTATATTGCTGACGAGTATGAGGGCATTTGAGACGCATTTATGATAATGAGGACTATGTTTGTGTATTTAAATACTTGGGACTATGTTGGTGTTGTATTTTGATAATGGGGACTATGTTGATTGCGTATTTAGATAATGCCCTCTCTGACTTTAAGGCCTTAACAGCCGGACTGATGTGCATTTGTCACCGTTTTTTACATGACGTCATCAATATTATGGAACCATTTGCAAAATATTAGTCTTTACATTAAATGATAATCTTATACTGTATGTAACCCACCTTGGTTTCATACATTTTTGACACCAATGACAACATTTGATGTATTCATATCAAATGTCGATGTACATAGTAAACGTTTCAAGTTTTTATGTTGTTTTTTTACAGTTTATAATCTTCTCCTTATCAAAAATACATTTCATGTCCTCACTGGTTTTTTTTTTTTATAAAATTCACAAAATGTTTAACGACAGGAAACATGTCACAGTTATTTCTATTGTACGTAGTAACACGTGGTATGATATCAACATCTTTGTTGTTATTATATATATATAGATATTATCTTTGTTGTAACATATGACTAATGCATAAGAACAATGGAGATTATGTTGGTGGTATATTAGGGCAGCGGGGACGTTGTTGTTCCTCTGATACAGCTGTTTCGTCCTTTACACGACTCATCTGTGATTCTGCATTTCGTTCATACCGACATGAATAATGAACAAATCGATCCATATATATTTGATATTTATCTATATTTTTAATTTTTTTATTTGTATAAAATAGTTAATATTGTTTTACTAATCTATAGTTATTTTTATTAAGCAATTGAGAGTAATACTGTCCTGGACCAATTCAACATATAACATCATAAAGACACTCCATGTTCAGAGCCTAACGAAATGCAATTCTCCTGGTAATGGCAAAAATCGTGAATCGCAGCGAAAGTATAAATAAACAATTATGGAAATAAATAAATCTGAACAACTATGTCAATTTTGTCTTCTGCTTGATAAGGGTTGACTGCAATGATTGTCTCAGATCCTCGTCGTGATATTAAGTTTTGGAGTAAAAACACAGTATAAACAGGAGCCATATACATACTAGGAGATATCTTGTTCACCCTTTGGTGTTTACTCCCTTAATGTGATTCG
>JAUMHH010031158.1:0-10335 GCA_032359455.1 Chlamys rubida
TAATAACCCCCCCCCCCCCCCACGTGCTAACATCCGGGCCAACAAGTGTGATTAACATAAGTTGAAATAACTTGTTTCATAACTGTTGTTAAATAAATAAAGTTTATATTTTATTTATTGAAGTCAATGGTAAGCATACAGTACACTGTTAACCGCGACTTCGCTCTGTTGACCACACGATATGGATTGACTTTAGGTATATGTCAGATCATATTAAGTGATTATGGTACTACCCCGTGGTCATCATTTCACGATCAGACCATGTTATCCTAATCAATGTACAATAGTATACATACCCTAATAATGACGGCTAATTGACAATTTCCCCGAGGGGCGACAAGAAAGCCATTACTTTGACCTGTAAATGACCACAACATGCAGTGAAATTCGACACTACATTTATTTTATGATTTGAAAAGCGTCGTTTCTAGCCAATTTTGTTGCGAACAAAATCATAGATTATTCAAAACATTTATCTACCCACATATTGTTTTTGTTCTATTGGTTTACAGACTAGAACTTTCTAATCATCGTTTCCTGGCAATATATTGGCTTAAAGAAGAACTGAAGATCTTTTAAGCAATATTTCTCTTTTCGAAAGATACTGTATCAGGAGTTGTTTTTGTAGCATCCAAGAAGTTCAGAACTTTCCATAATTATCACCAATGAAATCGAACTCAAAAGATAAGTACAGATGTACTAAAATACTAGACACCAGTTTGTAATTAGCGTGAGCCTGTCGGAAGAAGCTGTAATGGAAATTTAATTTTAGTCAAAAACTTTCACCTGTTGGCTGCTACTTACACTGAAAACACAAATCTATCGACTTCAAATGTATATCGGTCATCGGGCCACTTTGACATAAAGCATTGAGGATAATTTTTGTGTCTGGCACTTGTAATTGTATCGTAAAATATTTGCATTTGATGAGCTAACAGGTTAGTTTTTACCTGGATGTTGAAGCATAATCGTCTTGTATCCAAACATAGAAATACAGTGGCCCTGGTACAACGTACAACCATCTGAAATGGTTTTTGAACCGTGTCAGTACGTACGTTCACGTAATAAAATATCTTTCTATATTGCAATTCAGCGAGAACCATCTATATTAATTGGTTATGGGATAATATTAGTTTTCTTGGATTAATCTATATTTTCAGCTTGGTTGAAGGAAATTCTACAAAAAGTAACTAGGCATAGTCGTATTAACGATGTACTCATCCCCTTTCTGCTTGCTTTCAGGCTACCAAGGGAGGTAACTCTCGGATCATCATGGCAGAGAGTTTTTCGGTGATGCGTCAGATCGACCAACAGTTATTGAGTTGTGGGATATGTTTGGAGAGGTATACAACACCGAAGGTATTGCCCTGTCTGCACACCTTCTGTCAGAAGTGTTTGGATAGCTATATCCCACCGGAGAGTCTCTCAATCACGTGTCCTATCTGTCGTCAACAGTCAATCCTACCACAAGAGGGCGTTGAAGCTCTCCAATCGAATTTCTTCATTACGAATTTGATCGAGGTTATCGAGAACCCTAAGGTGTGTCGGGACTGTGGGAAAGAGAGTGGGACGTCTATGTCAAAGTGTGTTGACTGTGGAGACTTCTTATGTGAAAAGTGTTCAGACACTCACCAGACCGAGGACCTCACAAAGGAGCACAACGTCATATTGCTGGCTGACGTCACAGGGTACGCGGAGAAATCCCTCGATATGACGCTTGTTTGCCCTAACCATGACGGGAATTCTCTGTTGTACTATTGTTGTGCATGTGAAACGGCCGTGTGCAAAGATTGTACTGATGTGGAACACATTGGCCACAAGACAGTGCTACTTGAGGAGGCAATTTTCGAACAGAAAGGTCAGTTGCAAGATTTGGTAACAAAAGCGAGAGATCAGATTCCAAGTTTGGAGTCGGCTATTGTCACTGTGGGGACAGTTACGGAACATCTGCACGAGAATAACGCTTTTGCCGAGGATAAAATCAAAACTGCATTTGGCGACCTTAGAAAAATGATGGATGAAAGAGAAACTGCGCTTCTAGGCGAACTGTCGACAATCTACGACCACAAGAAATTGACTCTCGCGGGCCAGAAAGAAAGACTAGAAAGCATTCTATCCAGAATGTCTAATTGTTGTGACGTGACTGATGAAACATTAAAAAGTGGAAGTGAAACAGAAATATTGCTTATAAAAAAGGAAATGTCAGAAAAGTTGAAGGAACTACCTGCTCTTAGACTTCAATTTCAGCCCGAAGAGAATGAGTGTCTGATCTTTGACCCTAGTCATTTTCAAAGTCTTAAAAAGTTAATGGTAAACGTCGGTAACATTAACAGTAATAGTGCCATAGCCTTTGAGACGGTTGCTAGTGGTGACGGCCTTAAGGTATGTCACATCGGTAGGCCTTCTATCATCACCGTGACAACCAAGGACAGGAAAGGGGAGTTAATTAAGATCGGATTCGCTTCTCTCTCGGCGGAAATACGTGACGAATCTGGACACAAACAATCTCCGGCCATTATCGACCACCAGAACGGTAGTTATGAGATCTCGTATACAGTTAAAAAAGAAGCTGCCTATGAACTTGACGTCAAGCTTTATGGTCAACATATTCGGGGTTCCCCATTTAAAATCAGGGCTCTTTCCGGTGCGGATGAAGGATCTGACCAACTGGGAAGTTCATCAAAAATCCCGAGAACCGTTGTGAAGCAAAAAGGAACAAAACGTCTATCAAGTTCAAGGTCACATGGATCGAACCGCCGTAGCAACCCCATCGAAGATGACCTGTTGATGAGAATTGGTACGAAAGGCCGAAACAAAGGCGAGTTTACAAACCCACAAGGAGTGTGTGTGGTTGGAGGAAAGACACTAGTGGCTGACAGTAACAACCAGTGTGTACAGGTATTCAGTGAGATTGGTGACTGTAAACTCAAGTTTGGGTCCCCCGGACGGGTTGCAGGGAAGCTCCAAAGACCCACGGGAGTGACTGCTTCCCTGAACGGAAACTACCTGGTGGCCGACTATGACAACAAGTGGATAAGTGTTTTCTCTCCAGAAGGAAAGTACGTTAACAAGATAGGTACCGGGAAACTTCTGGGACCAAAGGGGATCGCTGTGGACAAGAACGGACACATCATAGTCGTGGACAATAAGGGAAGTTGTGTGTTCATATTTCAATCTAACGGTAAACTGATATCAAAGTTCGGATCTCGGGGGAACAATGACTGGCAGTTCGCAGGACCTCACTATGTAGCCGTGAACAAGGACAATTCTATACTCATCTCAGATTTCCACAATCACTGCATCAAAGTGTTTGACGGTGAAGGGAACTTTCTCAGTAGTTTCGGATCCAATGGGGAAGGAAACGGTCAGTTCAATGCGCCCACCGGACTAGCAGTAGACAGCAACGGTAACATCCTGGTGGCCGACTGGGGGAACTCACGGATCCAGGTAATCTATATTGTTTAGGGTATTAGGGGTTAACGTACAAATACAGGTAGATATATCAGAGTTTAGGCTATTTCAGATTTTCAGGTAACTATATAAGATCTGGTATCAGGCTGATGTAACTCAGACTAATTAGAGTAGGTCATTATGTAGGTAAAGGTAGTAGGATTAAGCCAGTCTACATATGCAGATAATTATAGGTATGGTTTAACTCATTCACCCCTGATATTTCATAATGAACTATTCCAGCCTTTCAACTGGAAGAGTTCAAATGTGTCTTCAGGGGTTGATGAGTAAATGAGGTAATTTTAACTACGCACCCAGGTAACTATGAAACAACACTACATCAGGGATCATATTATGTTGACCTTTTACGTCAGCCAATCATTATGACGCTTTGAAAAACACAATACTGGAAAACACATTTTTAGATTTAACGCATCCAGGTATAAAATGAAAGGTCACCAAAACATGACCCCTGATGCATTGTTGTCAGATTGAAAGATTTACATGGTTAATTAATGAACACCGTTGATTAAGTCAAATGACTCCATTTTTCAATTAAACTATGATGATCCTCATCATTTTGGAGACCAAAACATGGATGATTTTGTGTTTTCAAATCGTATGGACTTCAGGATTAACTGATACACTGGCTTAAGCGATGCATTTGTCTTCCTTGATGAATTTTTGAAGACCTTCCACAAACACAACCAAGCTCACGTGATGTCTCGTAATTTGGAATTCGCTGTTAAAAGCGTACAGTATAATTGGCAATTATTTCCTTATTCTGTAGTTCCACAATTTTTTTCCGTAAAGCCATATTAGGGACACTTATAGAGTGATTAGCACGTTCGGTATCATTCACGTGATCAACGTGACCCAGACAGGAAATTACCGTTACACCGCGGGGGATTAATAACAGATTCCGTAATCTTTGCTTTTTGCCTCACTGGCCATTTATTGACGAGTTCACTTCCTCTCCTATGTCCGCCAACAGCTACAGTATCAGTGGAATACGGTTGACTTGACCGGACTATCGTTTCCATGTTTAGTATACCAGCGATCTTTTCTCAGCTGTCATCATTTCTGCTGTAAGTGATGCAAATAAGCAGTAAGACAGCCATGTGCACATCAAGTTAAACAGCTAGATGTACGTAAACAAACACAGAACAGCTACGTGTACATAAAGAATAGCTACGTGTACGTAAATATGCACACGGCAGTTAATTATACGTAAACACACACAGAACAGCTACGTGTTCGCAAAACACACACACAAGTTACGTGTACGTAAACACAAACAGAATAATTACGTGTATGTTAACACACACAGAACAGCTACTTGTACGTAAAAACACACAGAACAAATACGTGTACATAAACACACAGAACAGCTACGTGTACGTTAACACACAGAGAACAGCTACGTGTACATAAACACCCACAGAACAGCTACTTGGACGTAACCACATACAGAACAGCTACTTGCACGTTAACACACAGAGAACAGCTACGTGTACATAAACACCCCCAGAACAGCTACTTGGACGTAACCACACACAGAACAAATACGTGTACATAAACACACACAGAACAACTACTTGTACGTAATCACACACAGAACAACTACGTGTACGTAAACACACACAGAACCGGTACCGCTACGTGTACGTAAACACACACAGAACAGCTACGTGTATGTTAACACACACAGAACAGCTACTTGTACGTAAACACACACAGAACAGCTACTTGTACGTAATCACACACAGAACCGGTACCGCTACGTGTACATTAACACACTGAACAGCTACGTGAATGTTAACACACAGAGAACAAATACGTGTACGTTAATACACACAGAACAGTTACATGTACGTAAAATACACAGAACAGCTACGGGTACGTAAAACACAATGAACAGCTACATGACGAAGTCAACAAGCAAAACCCAATCCATCGTTTACATAGCTACATTATGTATGTATTCGGACACCATATATGTAGCTATACTGATGTACCCTGTAGTTGTATACGCATGTCTCCAGCACAGCATGCTGCTTGCTTAAACATAGATTAGTACCTCCCCGGCATTGCTTGGGCAAGACATTAATTGACAATAAAACCTTTACTCTATGTTTCTCGCATCCATAAAACAACCAAAAGGGATTTAACTGTCCCTAGGCTCGTGTATATTTCATGGCAGTAAGCATTTTGTTTTGTTATCGAACCCCTTAAGGGAGCTGTAGGCGAGGGCTCTGTCCAAATAGGCGTGTAGCCAATTCGATTATCCAGACACCTAGAGCACACATAAGCTAGCTTCTCTAAACGGCATTAAGTCGATGCACACCGTTACAAATACTGCTGACGAGTTTGTTATCTCGGAAACGTTTTGAAAGCTAGAGGTACTTTATATCACCTAGATATTTTCTATTCTATTACATAACCAGGTCGTCATGAGAAAAAAACGCTTCCATTTCCCACAACAAAGTGGGTAAAAACATGGATTTTTGGAAATCAATGTTATACACAAATGTAAACAAATTGCTACAAAAATACTGTAAAACTTTGACATATCCACGGGCACTTTTTGTTGGTGGCTTGGTTCTGCACTAATAAGCGGTTTCACTAAAATCACGAAAACCGAGGAAGTGAACACGCAGAAAGTATATTCGTCTTGTTCCAATCAGTTCAATTCTGTAGATAAGGTGAAAATCTATTATTTGTCTTCAAACACAAAGCGGCACTATTTCTGGCCAGCCCTGATCCATGTTGGTGTGCAAGAAACCAAAAGTGTCAACCGGTAAATGTTCGAGAATTTAGAGTGTGAATTATATACCGAACCGAATATATATCGGGATACTTAGGTAACCAAACCATTATTACATATGTACAACTGTAGTTTTGGCATTTCAGACATAGTATTCTATCTTCGTCATTTAAATGGGTTTAACTACACACGGACATAGAATTTCGTTCCATAACAGGTGTTTAATTATATATCACGAAACACGTCCTTAAATGACCCTAACTGGTAATAGGACAGTTAAACTAATAAAACCAAATCAAGCATGATTTGGTCATTACATTTTCTTAGTACATATGAGAACACGTATCTCCCGTTACACGTGTTCTGTTAGTCATACATTAAAACATATTTACTGCGTTGCACGTGTTGTTGTTGTATATTACAACACGTTCCTCCCGCTACACGTGTTTAACTTGTATATTACTGCGCATTCCTCCCCTTGCAACTGTTTACGTTGTACTTTTCAACACGTTCCTCCGGTTACACGTGTTTTAGTTAGTACATTAAAACACATTCGTCCATTTACACGATTTTTAATTGTACATCATAAACGTTTCTTCCGCTACACGTGTTTTAGTTGTACATTATTACACGTGTCTCCTGTTATACGTGTTTTATTTGTACATTATTACACGTGTCTCCTGTTATACGTGTTTTAGTTGTATATTATTACACGTGTCTCCTGTTACACGTGTTTTAGTTGTACATTATTACACGTGTCTCCTGTTACACGTGTTTTAGTTGTACATTATTACACGTGTCTTTCTGTTACACGTGTTTTATTGTACATTATTACACGTGTCTCCTGTTACACGTGTTTTAATGTACATCTTATTCCTCCCGTTACACGATTTTTAATTGAACATTCATAAACTCTTCTCCCTTTACATTTGTTTGATTTTACATTACAACATGTCTTTTTAAATTTGTACAACTCTTCTGTTTTAGGTATTCGACAGTACAGGGTCTTTCCTCAGTTTCGTCAACTCCTCCGCCGAGCCACTCTACGGACCCCAGGGACTGGCTGTCACGGACGACGGTCACGTAATTGTGTCGGATTCCGGAAACCATTGCTACAAAGTGTACAAATACCTTCAGTGAAAGACAGCCCCTGACGTCATTCCAGCTTCGGTTTTCAGATTATAGTCACCGTGATTTGAAAGTGTAATCCGGAAAGCGGTTTCCTTTATTATAGATATTTCTTATCATTCCGAAGATGTTTTGGACAAAACTCGAAAGTGATCAGAGTTTTACCATTTTTCTAATATGGAATGTTTTTGGCCAGAGAGCCTGCGACATCTGACATGACCAAAACATTGTCCAGCATTTTTCAAAAATGTCTAAATAGCTGTTTCCAAATATGAATGTGGACTTGCTTCTATTTTGTTCAAAACAATATGGTACTGTATTCGATTATCTTTTGATAAATATGAAATGATCTAAATTAATTAGAACAGGCGTATATTGCATTTCCACAATGTTAATAGCAGGTAAACACTAGAGTTCGTCCTCAGTTCCGCACCATACAGAACACAAAATTGGTTCAAGTTATTTCCCTGCTGATATTATGAAACCATGCAGAATTCACTTTTATGTTGCACATGATCGTTAAAATATAACAGATGTAATATTTGATTTGGTACGACCATGTGAACACTGTGACGTCAGTCTAGGTTGTGATCATATGGGAACTATTGTGATAGTGAAGAAAAATTAACTGATATTTCAATAATACGTAAAATATTGTTTTATTGTATATGTATACCGGGTCCCGATCTGTGTTCACACTCAGTATAGCCTGCTTCATCTCGTCCACTGCCGTCCCTCTCCACTCTGACCCCTCTCCACTACCCGGTCTCTCCCCCTCCCCTACTCCGCCTCTCCCATTCCCCTACATTACCCGATCCCTCCCCTATTTTACTCCTGTCCTCCCTTACCTAGCCAACACCCCTCACCTACCCGGCCAACCCCCCTCCCATACTCCGCCGCTTCCGTTCCTCTCCGCTACCCGGTCCCACCCCACCTACTTCGCCCCTCCCATTCCCCTCCACTACCCGATACCTGTCCTATTTGAATCATGTCCTCTCCTACTTGACCAACAACCCTCACCTACCCAGCCCCTCCCCTCTCCCCCACTCGCCTTCCAAGTGCTTTATTATAGTTAAGAGTGAGTTATACAAAACACGTCATTCCATGCAGTTTTCGACGTTGTACATGTATGTCAGAACACAAAAAAATATACAAATAGTGTTATGTGCCATGTCGTGTGACTATACTCTATTTACTGAAAGGGGGAGCAGTTCTGTCACGGGATGGGTGTAGGGGATAGCCATTTGTTAGAAACTTTGATTATGTACTACGGTGGGGTATATGTCTTACTGTGTGGTACGTGATACTGTTATTCAGGTTTGGATAAATGTTATTCTCCCAAAAAACAACTCAGTGGTATTGAGAAATGTGTCGTACAGTATGTTGTGTATAGTTTGATGACTAACCTACATAAAACCGCGTTTTTATCTATTCTGTGAATTATACGTGTGAGATAATTCAGATTGTATGGGTGCCTTTATGTGACGAACTTCATATTTCAATAAACAAGATGTGAAAATTCGCGTTAAGGTTCCCCTGTCCCACGCTTGCCTAAGCACTAGAGACTCCACTGGCTGTTTTAAACACGGAAACCTCCCTTTATTTTCGTTTAGTGCAATTAGGCCAGATCTGGTAACACAAACAATGTAAGCAAAGGGAAATAACTGGTACAAGTTTTTTCACATTTTACGAAAATCTCTGACCAGATATCTACAACTACTTTCGTATTTTCCAAGCCTATTTACATGAATTGTCTTAATTCAAAAGTAAGATTTTTTTGCGACATCAATACAATTGCATATTGAGTAAAATATTTACTATTTGTGGGGGGTGTTTTGTTTAATGTGTAAAATGAAAAACTATTCACAAATAATTTCTTTTGTGTTTACGTACAGTGCATTTGACTCCGTTAAATATCAACGGTTACATTGTCACTCGAGAATAATAACAATAGATTGTAATGAGCTGCGAAGCTCGTGTACATTCACCAAAAAAGTTATTTTAATGCACGCTTTACGAAATTGGTTCCAAATCTCAACATATTTACAGACGTTCGAAATACTGTAGTTTAACTTTAGGTCGACATTTTGTATGTATATGATATTGAACTATGAATACTTGTGTTTTTAATGTACATATTTATTTTAATATTCTAATATAAATGATTATATTATGGGAGGTGAACTGTCTCAGTCGTTCGTTACCGTTTTAAGATTTTTTTTTTAAATATTGTGTTTTGCCGAAGTCCTCTGTGTAATTTGGAATAAATGAATATGTAATATTGTAAGGGTTGATGCCCTTTTAAATAAATAACGTAACCTACATAAAGCCGATATAAGGAATCTGTCGTAAAGCAAACCTATTTAATCAAAGAAAACTAAAATAACCAGTTCAATACCAATGGTGTGAGAGACGAATCAGAAAGTGCTATGATTGTTGTTTTCAGGTAATGCTCACAGTCAATGGGAGTTGTCGTTCTTATCACGTGCTTTTATATTCACGGTGCGTGTTGTTTATATTAACTGCCTGGCAATTCTAAATAAAACAATAGCCGATGAAACAACTTTTATTTCAGTTTGGCAAAATTGATATGATCAGATGAACGTTAAGGCTTGATAATGTCTTAGTTATTCGTGAAAATATAGCAAGCGCTGCATTAAATATACATTTAAAATGTACCTAAAGTGTTGATATTTCGGGAGGGGTGGGAGTAAATGGGTCATGTGGTCTTTAATCCCTCTCTACTCATACACATTTTGTTCAAATAATCCATAATTGTTCAAAGACTGATATCATCCACGCCTTTATAATCCAGCTTTTCAAAAACAAAGCAATCTGAGATTGCATTAAACCAGTATGGCGTCTGTTGTATTAGTTCATGTTGCTGTCCCGCAACACGAAAGAGAGTCTTAGTTGAGCTATTCCGTCTTTTCGTATTGCAGAGTTATCTGCTCTTGTGAGCAGGTATTGATTGTTACGTCATTTGTTTG
>JAUMHH010031169.1:0-10334 GCA_032359455.1 Chlamys rubida
CTTTAATTTACAAACCAATTTAAAATAGTATAGATCTACATAAGTTCTTAGCCTGGGGGAATGTTATAAACATAATTAAACATAAAGCTAATGCAAGCAGTTAAATAAATAAATGTTAAATGATTTCTTGTTGAATAACATATATTTTTCATGACTTTGGCAGAATATTTGAATATTCTTCTATACAAGTAAAACATATATGGTATTCAACGGAAAACCATTAAATTTTCTATTCATTACATCTTTTAATTTAACATGACACCAATATTGTTGCATAATTATAAGAATAATGTGGGAACTGGTATCATAATATTTGAAACTTGGTTCTTATGACATCACAACAAAGCAGAGTGCCATTTTGCTGCTATTATCTGCCAATCTGGCAAGATTTCCAAACAAAAATTATGACATTTGTGTAGTTATGCAAATTTACCATAATGTATATGGCAAAAGTATACCAAAACAATGACTTATTCTGTCATCGCTTCATATGTGTACAGTGAATAGAAAATACTGTTCTGAGTGGACAAAACAAATAGTGATATCTTCGCATGTGAAGATATAACATTTTGTATATCTTCACGGCAGTGAAATATAAGATTTTAATAAAATGGAGAATTCCTGATACTTTCACTGGTAAAATTTTATAAAAGAAATTGACAAAGTTAGTTCTATATATTCACAAAGTGGTTCAGTTGTGATCAATAAATCTCTAACATCAGTTATCTCAATGTTTATACAATATGACACAGGGACCTGAGAATTTGTTACAGCTATATCTGGACCTAAATTGAGGTGGTCAGAGTAATATTACACATTTTAGGGGTTTAGATCAAAAGTCACATAGTTATAGAAACTTGGTCTGGACTGGACTTGAAATTACTAAATAGAAGAAGGGCAATAAGTTTGAGAAAAACAGGTACCTTTGGTATTTGATTGAGTGAAGATGGAAATATGGTATGTATCTACACATACAATGTACCACATGCATATGCTAGCTAGCAGTCATAACTGTTATAAAAAGTATGAATATGATACCGAATGGAAAACACACTCAAAAACAGCTGCAATAAATTCTACTTCTGGTCAACTTGATTGAAACGAAGATTTTCACTTTAAACATTATATCTTCACCCAGAAACATGTACAGTATACATTTCTGCAATGTTTCCAATGTTAAATACATGCGTACAATGATCCAACTAACACATGGCTAGTTACATACAAAGTATGTATAGTGTGGTAGTTCCATAGGCATGTGAACTATGAGAATATACTGCTCATTTGAATTATTGATACATTTTTTATACAGCAGACAAACTATTGACCTGTATGTTGAAATAATTTTATTAGTTACAAATTCCATTTGACATGTCATTAAAATATCTATGGAATGAAATAAATAAATTTCATTTTATAATATTTTATCAATAGTTCATTAAATATGATCTTTGCTTTGAAATGAACACTGACATTTGTATTCAAAATGTTATCGTGGTTTTTTTTATGACAACATATAGTTAGGTTATAGGTATCCAGTTTTTTACAGGAGATATGAATCATAACTCAACGTCAAGCACATATATGTACACATTTTTTTATGGACTAATTAAAACACTGCTCTTCCTTTTATTACAGACTATCAGATCTATATACATATTGTCTGTCTTAGCCTGCATATTAACATAAATAACATTACACTTCTACTGTTCATATACAGCTAGTTAGTAGCCAACCAAGCATTATTGACAAATCCATACCACAGAATAACCTCCCTTACATTTGAAGTTGTCAATCTGACTACACTCACAATTTCCATGTACATGTATATACCACTAACACATATTTGTAGGAAATTGTTCTTATCTTAACTAAGTGTTTATAGTTCTAATAACAATGCTTAACTTTAATTTTGTTATTGTATTGATGCTGTCCATGTATACTTGTATGTAAAGGGTAGCAAAATAATGACGAAAAAAACCCATTTCAGTTGGCATTGTGAGTTCAATAACCGTATATGAATTTTGTGACTGAAAGCCATGATTGTCTACTTTTTAACTTCCATGTCTCCTTAGTAATTCCACCCTCACGAGTTTTATATTGTACAAGCCTTGTATGTGTTTTTGAGTGAATACACAGATCAGAAAATATAGTTACCTGTAGTTGATCTAATTGAGAATGTAGAAACATGACAAGAAAATGTTTGATAAAATGTTAGATTTACTTTAGGTTTAAGCTAATTATAAAACTATTCAGGAACGCATCTTTATATTTTGTATAGATCTATCAATTGTATCATGCAGAAAAAAAAATCATAAACTGAATATTCATATGCCCTTGTGAAGGTATCAAAGTATACAGTGAAATATAGATTAAATTCATTAATAAACTAAGAATATCTTCTATGTATCTCGTTAGTATAAAGTATTGTTGCAAATACCTAATTGTTTTAGAAACATAACTGTATAGTCATGCAAATAAAAGAATATGGTCAAAAAATATCAGTGATATGTGTCAACAATTATTTCCATGGTGATACATATATATATAGCCTGTAATAATAAGGGATCCTTGTCTTTTACACAAAACCATTTTCTATATAGTATTAGCACGGAATTAGATTAGATTACTATCTAAGTCTGTGGTATTACTAAAATGTCTTAATAATCTACATCTGTATCTTACACTTAAAACAATTTGAATGTGACTTGTCAAACATTCTAATCAAATAAATAACTGATTTACATTGTGGAATAAGATTTGTCTTTTGTATAAATTAAACTGAAAAAAAAAATCATAAAAAAAATTAACGTTATTAATTAGTATGTCAAATAAAATCTTATTAATCATCATGGACCAACTTACATGTGTTCATGTGAGAATCAAACTGTGACTCCAAAATTGTCGTAATTATTCGTGTAAATTTTCAGTTCTTAGATATTACACTGCTATACATGTACTTGGTAATTATAACGTAAAGAATCGTCGTATATCAAAAACAGACACCTGTTTCCTTGCCATACAGTGTAGCTTGGAAACTGGAGTACGACGGTATAACATATAACGGGTGTGATTTGGCAGTTGGGAGAATACATGGCAGGTAACCATATGAGCTGGGGAGCTAGCGTTTTATCTAACAACAAATCGAGGACACCGGTCTAAAAACGTGCATATCGTAGTACAACTGTACATTACCTATGGAAACTGTGTCAGTCTGCTACAAACTTCAACTTTGGTTGTCCTCAGTTCGGAAGGTGATTCGTCTGCTGTTTCGGGCTAACGGCCCAATCTTGAGGTCAAAAATGGGTTCACCGAGTACACATTTAAGACATGGTAAAATACGTTGCCTAAAAAAGTCCTAGATTTCCATTTTAAACTCATCAAGACGTATATATAAATATGAGGTCATTAGCTAAACTTTACCACATGAAGTCATTATCAACCAATCAGAACGAAAGAGGAAGTAGAGAGTTGGTTATTATAAATTACAAAATGTTAATCAAACGAAGAGTGCATATTTTACCGGGATATATCGTCTGCTATTTAGAACGCTCGGTGAACACGAAGTATAATATGACTGTATATATATAAATAATTGTTACGTGTTGTTTATCACGACATGTAGTTGTAAATATTTGTTACGGTTTAAAACATTTTAGAAATCGCGACAGTAAGATCTAAATACATCAGGGTTTTTTAACTGTTCGTCTGTTGTTTAATTAGAGTATCGTAGTATAATAAGGGTATGGTTTAATTGGATTGGCCTTTAGAAAGACATCTTATCTTTATTTAACTGAAAACAAAATACATGTCTGTCAAAGCCATAATTTCGGACATAACAGAAGTATAATGTCGTTTGTACATGTTCCAAATAAAATCCGTAAGATTATCAACCGTAGGAACTCTCCAATTGTAGAAGACGGTAAAGTAGCGGTAAACACGAACTCTAGTGCAATGCAACTATATTGAGTAACGGATTTGTTTACAAGATTATCCGCACACACATTCATATTTTCGGTGGTTGATATAAAGAAAAACATTATGTCTCATTATATCCTTTGAGATAGCATGACAATTTATTGTAATGATGTCCGCGGACAATTCATGTTCCATATCTCCAGAATTTGACGTGTGATAATCTGATAATGATGTAACAGTTACATTCCATCACATTACACCGGCCCCATTACACGGTCATCAACAATGGAAATGCTTTGTCACATGTTCCCACTTACATCATCATGGCTTCAAATAACAAAAGATGATGTTGATGATGGTAACCGAGCAGAAAAAAAGAAAGGCTTTGATGAAATTCTACAAACAGCTCGAACCCATTTCCCGCATTTAGTCCTCATTGGCCATGGAAATGTGTGAGTTAGTCCCAGCCAACATTGACATCCAGTTAACCATGAAATTGAAATCAGAAAGATTTACTGCATTTTATTTCAACGTTTTTTTAATAAAGGAAAAATGTGTGGCGATCTTTTTCTTAGTATTAGCTTTAGCACTACTTACAACCCAGGTTCATGTAATGTTTTGCCAAGTATACTCACAGGGCCTGTTTGTTTATGTGGAACGAACTGTTTGTCTGTTGTTAAAAGTAACATTTCGGGTATTAACAGTATGTTACCGAACCAAGATGCGCCCATATTAGCTACTTCAAGCTAACAACGGTGTCGAAGAAGAGGTAAACAGGTAATTAATACAAGCGGACCTGCAAATGTTTATGCAGGTCTTGTAAGGCTTAGTTGAGGCTCACCCCTGAAAGTACCACCAGAATACTGGGTTTGACCTTATTTCATAAACGAACAAACCGGTTCAACTGAAAATGGCCCTGGTTCTTGAAACAAGGGTTGGTGCCACTGTAACGGGAGAGGGAAAATGCATGGAAAGAATGTGATTAGGGTGGTCGCGATCAGGTGGCACAATGGATAGCACACTTGCTCCAGTTTCCTTCCACAATAAGACCCCAGTGCACTTACATCTGGGCCAACTAGAGTGATTAATATAAGTTGAAATAACTTGTTTCATATTAATTGTTGCAAAATAAATAAAGTTTATGTTTAAAAATGTGATTCAAAACCAGGACCTCTAAACTCTTGAGGGACACTCTAACCAATTGAGCTACCTATAGTCATCTGTGATCAACCCAGTCCATTTCTGCCATGATTATATATGTTGTGTTAAAAATTCATTTGAAATGTTACTAAAGATTGATGTGGCAGGTTTAAATTGTATGTATGATTATGGTAACCTTCTTTATTCAAACTAATGGGAATTTCCTTTTGGCTATATAGGTAGAGTATAGCAGACTCGGTAGCTGGGGTCATCTGGGTTGATCCCTAATTGAAGCTCAAGCAATACACTCTCTTACCGGTTACAAATGATGTCTTTGACCCTCGAGCTACCTGGAGTGGCAGGGAGTTGGAACCTAGGATTCAGTAGCCTTTGGGGACGAACACATTTAAAAGAGTAGTGGGAGTGTTGCAGGTTTTAGTGGTATATATTCTTACAGTCACCTTCTAGCTTTGTATTCCTGGTGATTTCCCTTTAGCTCAATAGGAAGAGCGATGGTCTGAGAAGGTGGCGGTCACAAACTCAGTTGCTAATGGAAGCACACTACTTTTCTTCCTACTACACTGATATGAAGGAAATGTTTAATGGTTTACATTAATTTACAATGAAAGTGAAAAGATTGCATCCTAAAAAGTTATTTTGAAAGGGTAGCCTTCCAAGGGAAATGGAAAGTTGGAATGAAAAGCTTTAAGATTGGTAAAAACAACAGCAGTTTCAAGAGTTTACAGTTTGGATTAGAAAGGATCTCCATACAATAATCAATGAAAAGGAATGTAAAGACAGGTACCAGTTCAGACAAATTAAGTTGTTCTCTACCATGATTTAAATTAATGGCCTCCAAACTTCAGACAGACACCCAACATGCAACTTAATTAGTTCAATAGGCACACTTTAATCCAGATCCACTAAAACAGGTCATTTGTTACTTTGAGGAGGGATTTGTTTAGAACTTTTACAAAAATTATGAAACAAAATGTTCAATTACTTGTTACATGTATATTAATCACCTTTGTTGGTCTGATAGGGGTCTAAGTGGTGTGCCAAACTCTACCTAACTGAACTTGTAAATATGTGTTCAGTCAGGTTAAAGGAATGTCCTGAAATTGAAATTTTAGTTACACAAAGAAGGAAAATAAATATACGTTCAATTTGATTTTTGGTCATAGCCAATCTCTATAACCAACAATATTCATTCCTGACAAATTCCAAACAGTTAAATGAAATGTACATAGAATGGGATAAAAACAAAGATATTCAACCAACTATATGTCAGGACTCATATAGCACCTTGGTCATGAGTATTCAACCAAGGTCGATCCAATCTTCTGTCGGTCCACTACGTATACACACAGTATAAAATAAAGATGGCTACTATGTCCTTTATTTGACAAGACAGAGTTTCTTTTAACATCAGGACTTCTGTACAGCAAGCATGCTGACTAATGCTTCAGTCACATTTGCGCCGGCTGCTTTTAAAACCTGTATAAATATCCTTTGATTCAAATGTCTTTGCAGTGATATCACCAGCCTGCTGTTTCAGGGAGCAGTGTCCTGTGGAGCCAAAGATTTTACAGTGGTGTTCATCTGTCCTCATCCTCTTGACAAAATTCCAAGTGGTGTCCATGGCATGCCAAAACCTGAGGCAAACATTCTCCAACATGTTCATTTTCAGTAAGATTGTGGAGTCTAAACATTTACGATCTGTTTCCATATCTCAGATAATTTGTATCTGGAGAAAAATTAAGTTATAGGTCCATATGTATTTTAGATTTTGGGATTTTAAAACAATCAAAAACTTGAAATACATTATTGTTTTCCTGTAAACTGTCATGCAGTTTGTTTAGATGATGTACAAATAAAGATACATGTAATAGCCATTACATTGAATAAATCTTCAAATGTATTGGTTCACCTTACAGATACCTGAAGAGCATAGAGGAGTTAATTAATTACTGTGCCTCTATCCACACACGATCAGTGATGCCAGATGTCATAATGGTTAACGATCTTAACCATTACCTTGGACAGGTAAGCATTCATGTATTGATGTACATTCTTGAGTGTTCCTTAGGACAATAAAATGGTGAATGATATAATTCATTTCTTAGGACAGGTCAGCTATCCATGTAATGGTGAATGATCTTATCTGTTACTTACAACAGTAAATTGTTTACATAATTCAGAATGATTTTATATATTTAGGACATGTAATTAAGTTATCCACATTATGGTGAATAATCTTGACCATTACTTGGATGAAAGCTTTAAGCATTCTTTAGGGAAGGTAATATATCCACACATGTTCACTGATGCTGCACGTGGTAATTAATGGTGCATGATTTTAACACTGCATACCACTGGCGTGCTGGACCCTCAACAGGAATTAAAAAACACAGAAACTGAACATCTTGAGCAGTTTAACCAGTTATAATATATCCTTTAGTCTTCACAATTTACTTCAATGATGCGAAACAAAGGTCCTCTCTTAGAAATGAGTTAAAGTTGGTGGAAATTGGAACTGTTCCATAGGAAGGGAAGCAACTCTTATATAAACTCATATTAGATTTAATAAAGTATCATTAAAATTTTACCACCAAAATATTTTATTTTGGATCATTTCTTCGAGACATTGATGAAGATTATGAAATGTTATTACAACATTTAAATAAGAATATTGTTATTTCAGGGATATGACATTGAAAGACATCTACAGTAGTAACACTGATTTATTTGTTATCAACAGCTAGTTTTACAGTGAGTGTACCTTACATATTTTCACTTTGATGGTTGAGGCGCAAAGACCAGTCTCAATACATATCATGTCACAAGCCATTTACAGTTAAACACTTCTTATTAGTTTGCATTGACATTCAGCCAACATGAACAATTTCTATATTCATATCACAAGACTTAAATTTCTTCTCTTTATCTCTACAATTCTGAATTACTGGAAAACTATTGGTCTGTTCCAAAAGATTTACATGTAACTAGCCATAGTCACATTTAATTTTCAAGTTGATATTAGTCTTTTGCTCTTTGTTTGATGTCATCTCCTTTAACATGTTTTATCATCTGGCCCTAATCACCTCTTCTGTGGCCGGTTAACAGTGTGAAAATATAACACACCAAACATGTACATATAACAACAATTAATACATGTGTATGTTGTTTAAATGTTACCCCCATAGCCATTTCTCTGAAAATAGATGTCCTAAATGACCTTAGCTATTGAAACCCTGATAAGTAACTAACTCTGAAAATGAACAGGTATCCTATCTAACCTAATTTGTATGTGACTATAAAAGATTATGGTTTACCACATGTAATCAGTGGTGCCATTCTTGTCCTAGTAAAGGTGAGCTATCCACATACTGTCAGAGAAGCCGGACAGTGATTGTGGACACTGTTACTATTTCCTGTAGATCCGAAAATCTAAGATGGCCACCATGGCCTCTAATTGGTGGAGACATTTTCTATTTAATACATCTGAGCATTAAGGCCTCTCCAAGGCCAATTTATAAAAGGAGCTCAATTTTCAAAAGAAGTCGGTTAAGAAGATTTATTCTCTTTCTATTGATTTTGGAATTATTAGAAATTCCAATATTCTCAGGTGCCCTTTGACCTCATCTTCTTGGTAACCATTCTGCATCAATGCTTACAATATTGATTATCCTAATATGTACCAAAAAGAACGAGGCAAATGTTCCTTTTAAGGGCCTGAACATATGTCTTACTTACCTTGCCGATCTGAAAATCCAAGTTGGCGATCCTAGTATCTGATTGGCTGAGATATTTTTTACTTCTCCGAAAGAACAGCTGCACCGATTAACTCCAAATTTGGTAAAAATGTTCTTAAATAGGTCCCCAACTAGTGTTGTTACTTTTCCTGCAGATCCAAAAATCCAAAATGGCCACCATGGCCTCTAATTTGTGGAGACAGATCTGAAAATCCAAAATGGCCATCATGGTCTCTAATTGGTGGAGACATTTTCTATTTAACTCATCTGAGCATTCAGGCCTCTCCAAGGCTTCTTGTTATGAGCTGTAATATTGTATTCAAATAATTCTTCCATCAATTTAAACAATATTCTTAAGTTTAATGTATACAAAAATGCCATTCCATTTTGAAGTAATCAAATACTTCAGTTATCTAATATATTTAGATGGCATGTGAGAAGGCCATATTGGATTCCAGATACCTGGTAATTGTTAATTGTTCAGGATCAAATACTGATCATTCCAAGTTTCAACACTATCTGTCCAATAGAATTTGAAAAACAAATTTCCAAGATATCATCCATTGTGGTGTCAAATCAGCTTGAAAACAAAAACGATTAACTGGTACAAATCATTTCCTGCAAGTTTCAGCAAAATTAATGAAGTGTAATTTAAGTTTTAAATGTAAAAGGTTAACAGCCAATATGATGGACAAGGACATATAACAATTATTACACATAAGAATTGTGGTGGCTAAAAATAGTATGACCACAAATGTTGAAAATAAAAATGATTTACTTCTTTTGTTCATGTGTACTGAATCATGGCATTGAATGTATCGATTCTAGGAGAAGAAAGGAGAACATGGACTGGCTAAAATGTGTGCTCTGCTACTTGATACAGTCACCTTTATTAGCTCTAGAAAGTAAGTACATGTACTAGAATAAAGAAATATATTTACACTCTATGTCCTGGATAACCGATACACTCACATCTGATCATCTGATCCCCTGTATAACAAGCATACTGAGTATTGCTAAAGCAATACATGTCCCCTACCGGCCCCCACTAGCTATTACACTGTAATGATTTATAAAAATGGTGCCCTTTGGTGTTAATTTGGTAAAATGACCCTAAAACTCGTACTTGTCCGAGATATTATCATCCTTTATAATTGTGGGAAGTTTGATACAAATCCCTCAAGAAATGAAGCCGCCAGAGCGCTGACAAGGATTTTCTAAAAATAGTAAAGGTGACCTTGACCTTGACCCAACAACTCTGAAACTCAAAATCGTCCGAGATATTATGGTCCTTTGTAATTGTGTGAAGTTTGATCCAAATCCCCCAAGGAATGAAGCCGCTAGAGCGCTGACAAGGATTTTCTAAAAATAGTAACGATGACCTTGACCTTGACCTAACAACCCTGAAGTTCAAAATAGTCCGAGATATTATAGTCCTTTGTATTTGTGTGAAGTTTGATCAAAATCCCTCAAGGAATGAAGCCGCTAGAGCGCTGACAAGGATTTTCTAAAAATAGTAAC
>JAUMHH010031213.1:0-10334 GCA_032359455.1 Chlamys rubida
TTAACGTCCTATCAACAGCTATGGTCATTTAAGGACGGCCTCCCCTGTGTGCAAGATGCATGCGTGTAGTGTATGCGCGTGTGATTTGGGACGCTGCGATATGTTCGTGTCTGTCTCCTTGTGGTAGCGCGGAACTGGTGCCGACTTTATAGTGCCACCTCACTGAAACATACTGCCGAAGACACCAGCAGGACACCTCACCCGGTCACATTATACTGAAAACGGGCGAACCAGTCGTCACTCTCCTAAATTGTTGAGCGTTAAGCAGGAGTAGAAACTACCATTTTTACAGACTCTGATATGTCTCGGTCAGGGGACAAAACCCAAAGCATTCCTCACAGGGGCGAACGCTCAAAAGTTAGGCATTGTTCGGGAGACATTAGGAAGAATAAAGTTGTTTAGAAAGAAGAGAAACGATAAGATTAGTCGCCTCTTACGATCACGCAATGGGGGCAGCAGGTACAATTCCTACGCCCTACCTGCAGGGACGCATAAGGAGGAAAGCACACCAACATACCCTGTCTCATGCATACACACAGGCAAGCACGCATATACTACACACATGGAGGTACGTCCTTAAATTACATTAACTGTTAATAGGACGTTAACAATATTAAACCAAACCAAACCAAACCAGGTATGCTTGGTATTGAGGAGTTTCCATACTAATCGAACGAACTCAATATTTTGTAACTGTAACTGTTGACAGATCTGTTGATATAACGAGACCTTAATTTCTTAACAAAACAGTGTGCTATTAATTTCTAATCCGAGCTGTATTGCAGTAAGGTAACAATATACAGTTGGCATTACATCCGCACTATCAAAAGAAGGCGAATACACCAACATACCGCTACCAGCACACATACACACATGCATGAAGACACGTAATTAAATTACCTTTGATAACTCATTTTCCATTCCTTTGCAAAGAATATTTAGGAATCACTCGGCCAATACCTTTAAAAGTATTGCTTGTGTCTAACATTCAAACATTTTTTAGACATATATTTGTTGTCAGCATGGAAGTACTACTGTTTACAATTTCTTTAAACGAAATAAAAACCAACACTATGCGACACAGGAAGGGCCGGTATGGCCAACGAGATAGTTATTGTACAACTTTTGGCAAATACAGTGGAAATGCTTGGTCAGCTAGGCTGAATCAAGTACCAAGTGATCGTTTATTTATTTTTTTAACAATTCAACATATTCAATAAAATATTGTTGATAAGGAAACATAAAAATACTAATCTTAAGCACCGAGTTGAAAGCGTATATTCGTTCATAACATTGCGATGCATGTAAATTGCAATATTTGACCTTACCTCAACAGATCTTTTTACCCATACTTTGCGGGATGTTACAAACAAATTGTTGACACGCATAACACAATGGGAACTGTCGTTCTATCAAATAGAGTCATAATGGGATGAAGGGCTATCATGTTTGTTCTAATAAATCTCATTGGCACACTTTCAAGTTCAAAACTGTGAAAGGTAAACATTGTTAAAACCTTTAAAAATCTTCTGAATAACCAGGAAACACTGTACCTAGAGTCATATTTAGCCTGGAGCTTAAATAATGGTGCATAGTGCTTTGAAGTATGGGAGTATGAAAATTAAAATCAGTTAAAATTGTCCAACAAAGATTCATAAGGTTTAGAGTATCAGGTAATAAAATCTTCCATCGAAGACCAATAATGTATAGAGTAACAATACTTAGCCTATTAAAACATTGACATGTCCTCTCTTTGAAGGTCACATATGTGAGATAGATAACAGGTGAGTGATACAGGCCCATTGGGCCTCTTGTTTATGTATTTTTTTCTGAAAATATCTTTTTTTCTGTAATATTTCAGAAACCATGTCTGTCACAGCACTCGCACAGTGACAACCCGATATACTACCAAATGCGGCTTCTTGAATTTGGGTCGCTGTGCCAGATATAAGTAAGTAGAAGAGTGTTCTTATCGTAATACTGGTACCACGTGAATATTGGGCCAAAGATAGAACTGATCATTTCCTTTAACAAGTTTTATAAACTTTTTATTGGTCGTAAATGACCTGTGTTGATGTGATGTTAAATTTTTAATAATCATAGTATATTTGTGATTGTCGCTTGCTCTTTCATCTGATATGATAAAATTGTGTTTTGACGTATTAAAGACATATTTTTGGGGTTATACCTATACACGGAAAAAATCACTGTTCACTTTGAATAAAACTTTGAAGCGGTTTATGCACAAAATTGCACACTTTATTATGTATACAATATTCAGATGAGATTCATCAATTTGGTATTCATAAATACTAGGATTGTCAACAGTTAGCCGGTTAACCGGTTACTCGGTCGGAAGACTTCGAACCGGTCACCAAAATCAATAACCGAATAGTCGTACATGTATTTACCCCTTTGGGGGCCCAATGTTCCCTAGCATACACATTATCTATAGATGAGACGAAAATCGGATACTTTTGTTTTAAAAACAGTGTTCAAGCTGAAATGTTAGTGTTGTTTTTGTACGCTATTCTAAATATTTACAAAGAGATGCCGCAAAAACAATAAAAAAAATAGCAACTTTTAGAGGTAGAACTCGCCTTTACATTTGAGATGTAAATATAATCTGAAGAGTACACACTTGAATGAGAAAGCATGTAATAAAACGTTTGTCGAGCAAATGTTGTTCTAAGGACAATAGTACCGCATATGATTTCGAGTACATATAATTGTAATTGAATCCCATCTTATTGCATTCCGACATTTAGAAATATACCTACTCCGTCGTATGTCTGTCCGTCGTCCGTCCGGTGTCAGCATTTTACTTTAAACAACTTCGTATGATTAACCAATAGGCCAATGGTGATGATATTTGGTCAGTAGGATGCTTGGATGATGGGCTTACAGGTTTGTTCAAATGAAATACCTTCGCCCATGTTCAAGGGCACAGGGGTCAAACTGTTAAAATCTTTAAACGACTTCTTCTGAATATCAAAAAGTATAGGGTGGTAATGTTTGGTCTGTAACACGCTCAGATGAAGAGCTATTAAGTTTGTTCATGTGAATGACCTTGACATACTTTCAAAATCACATATAGTCAAATACGAATAAACCTTTAAAATACCTCATCCCAATAAACAAAAGGTCTATGGGTGATATTTGGCAACATGATGCTGGGGTGGCTGGGCTTTGTTTGTTCAACTTAAATGTCCTTGTTTGACTTTCAAGGTCACAGGGGTTCTTTTGAATGATTTTTTTAGTCAACTTTTAAGGTTAAAACCAGGCGAATGATACAGGCCCATTGGGCCTCTTATAATTATCTTTCCTAACCATATGAGCTTGGCAGGTAGATCAAGAGACTAAATAGAAACGTTTTTGTTTGTCACCTAGCAAATCTTAAATATATACAAAATTTAATGCGTATTACTGCGGCTTGCTTGTTTATATTTGCGGGGTAGGGTTTTGAGAGGAGCGTCTTTTTTGGAAAATAAAACATGCATGCGAGAGCATGATTCCTAGTTATGAACCATGAAAAGTGTCATTACATCGCAAACGTTGTAGAAAGGATAATAAATGCGAAGTTTGTTTGAAAACAAACAGTAAATGAAAACTTCTTTTGCGAGCTTACGAAAATGTCTGTTTCCTGTATAAAGTAAAATGTGTAAATGACAGGTGCCTCGACTCTATTCCGATGAAAACAATACACTATGACACAATGTGCCGAAACAGTTCTCAGTATATATCGCGACTTTTTGCCAGATAGCACTCTTATCCAGCAGGCAGTCTGAGGGACGGGTAATATGTTTACGTATTAATTACGACCCTTAGTGGATGTCAAGTGAAATTTATATAATTCCACTACCATCTTGTTATGAAGCCAGCTATGCTTCCCGACTGCTATTAAGAGAAACTAAACTCCGCATGACTTTATATACATTAATTGAGATAATATGGCATACGTATCTTTCAATTGGGTCACAAAAGAGATTTGCATGATATAATGCCTGTGAACTATATATTCGGCCTTAATGTGTCATTAATGTCTTTAGGTACCGTTTTAATAACTAATGTACAAGTTGAATATTTTCAAACTACATATCTGTGTTCAGGTATTGAAATAAAACTTATCACGGTGTTGGCATTTTGGGTGATTAAGCATGGTTTAGGGGGCTTGTTGAACCATAATCTGATTCAGTATGTCAGACCTTATCAAATATATATCAGTAAACAACCCAATCTCGTGTTCATATTTTCTTTTTCTTTTTGTGAACGGTACGTACCACACAATTAATCAGCTTCTGGAATGGTTAATGTAAATATCGCAATTCTATAGCTCCAATGTTTACAAACAGTTTACGGTCTGCTGCTCTCATATAATCTAAGTCCGCGTAGTCCTTGCACTTACTCATGTGTGCATATCGCGTGCATGCATGCTTGCAGACACAAGTGTTATACATCTTATCCGTCTTTGAATATCGCAGTGTTTACAGAATAGATATATTTGCTGTGAAGTGTCGATATTTCTACCCAGACTTTAGCGAGCTTTTTAAAAAAGTGGAATAACACGATTCTAATGTTGAATTTATGATAAAAATCGATAGTTTTTTTGCACGACGACTGAATCTCCCCTGGATATGATACTCGTAAGGGACGAACATTTTCTTTTATTGCAACAATCTTCTCATCTATCTAGATTACTTTCCAAAAAAATATATTTCATTTAATAAATGAACATACAAGTGTTGCATCTAAAAGCTGTAGTTGCATTGCATTTGTTTTATTTATAAACAATAGTAGGTGACCCATTTTGTAGAGACTTTTCTCCAGTCCATATGAATGTATCATGTTATGTAATTTAGCGAAACCTTTATAAAAAGAAAATCTGGCGACATGATACCGCAAATTTCGACAAAATTTTTGAATGCCTACTAAGTATGGGTTGGCAACAACTCTCTAATCAGTCTAATTACAATATGTTGTATACAATTATAAATAATGCAATAACAGAAAAAATGAAAGATATGTTCCTATGAAACCATTACTTGAACCATAACATTAGAACTAAACTTAGGCACAAAAATGAAAAATTCCGTAATAAGGCAAAACTAACTAACAGCCCAGATCAATGGACGCGTTTTAGAATAATTAAGAATGAAGTAAAAACAAATCATTCGAGAAGCTTAAAGTACTTTATTGAAAATCTTCAAACATCTGTTTATGATAAGGATATGCCCTCAGATAAAACGTGGAAAATAGCAACATCTGTTCGAAAATTCGACAATAAATCCTCCACTGTTTTACACAGGGAAAGATGTTTGTATCTTGTGATACAAGGAAGGCTTGTGATAAGGTTTGATATCTGGTTTTATTCAAAAGTTAAGTTACTATGGATTCAGAGTTAAACTTAAACCTTGGATCTATAGCTACCGTTTTGATATACATCAACGGGTAAGTACTGAAGTTTACTTTTCTCCATATTAACCTGTTAATGCAAAAATTCCTCAGGGATCATTTTTGGGTTAATTATTGTTTGTACTATTTAAAGATATCATCGTACTTGTCACAAACAAGTAAAGTCAGACCTTTTGCTGATAATATCTCCTTATATGTTATTGTTAATAATAATCCGAATCACTCCACACAACTTCAGATTCAGGTAATAAATACATGAATACCATGTGTTTTGGACTGATCCTTCGGACCCACGCAGTCAGTAAATTCTACTATTTTCTTTCACATATTGTTTGTGTTATAATTGTTGTTGTTTTTAGTTTGCTGAACATCTTACAAAAATGAAATGCATAAAATATCAAAATAGTAAATGGTAAGCAGATATTTAGTATGTATCAGATTAATTATGAGTTTTGTAATTAAGTTACCTTGAATGTTGTCCTCTTCTTCAGCAATGGTTTGAACTTTTCAAAATATAGTAACGAAAATGTGGCAATCGCAACATTTAGAATCAAACTTGCAAGTCTGTAGATCAATACGAAAAACATTGGCAAGTATGATTGAGACACACAATCAATCTGCATGTCAGAACTAAAAAAGGGCTAAAAGTAGGTTAATTTACCCTAAATTAATTACACAAATCTTCTTCTTTACTTGCAGAGATAAAACGCTCTACAACTACTTCTGCTGTGACGGATACCAGAACTGGAATGAGGACTTGGAAAACTGTAACCATCGTTAGTACAAATATGCGAACATAATTATGCAATAGGAAGGGGTAGTATAATTTCAACGGGGATTGAACCTGCGAACTTAAGCTTCCCAGTCCGTTGCTTCACCAATTAAGCTAAATTTCTTTGGGCGCAAAGCTGTAGGGTGGCCGTAATCCTATTTACAGTTAAAATCTGCTAGTCTTTAAAATGTGGTTACCCCTTTACTTCAACTCAGTTTCTAACTCCCTGAACAACATGTAACAGGAAGGCAGTAGTGTGCTTCCACAGAAAATTAGACCAGCGACCTCCATCTTCCAACCCTGTCGCTCTATTAAACTATATGGCAGTCTTAATTCTATTTACAATTAAAACCTGCCACACATATAAGAATAATAGGATGACTGAAAGCACCCAAACAGTTTATATTTCTATACCATGGTACACTTTTTCAATAGTACATTGAATATTTTTCTCTCAAAAGGCTATTAAAATTCTCTAATTTAAAAGTATGACATTGAAATGGTTCACTTTTGAACAAAAAAGTAACTAAAAGTTACTTAAAAATGGCAAATAAATTTTAAAGCATGATATTAATACCCTAACAATCATGTTTAATTTTTCCACAGCCATTTGTAACAGGCGTATTAACCCTGAGGGCCACGGGGCATGTACCCAGTATTACAGCAGCGACTACATCCAGTACAGGTCTAGTTCGACACAAAAAAGATATAGCGGGGGCACATGTATTGCTCCCGAACAATGTTCCAACTGTAACGATGGATTCTATGCCAATGGCGGCATGTGTGAAAGTTAGTAGTTTTATCATAAAGGCTGGTGATTTCTCCCATACACCCCATTAATCCGACCACCACAAATCTGGTGGGGCCGAGGCTTGTTAGCTGCAAAAACATAATGACTTAAATTGATAAAATGTTCTTTTGTTTGACACTTATTTAATACTTTTGCGAATATTTTGTTATTTTGTAGGACTTATATTTAGCTCACTTGCCCGAAGAGACAAGTGAGCTTATCCGTGGTGCGTCGTCTGTCTGGCGGCAATATATTCATTTTAACATTTTTTTAATAGCCAAATGACCTATGGAGATATCATTTCCTCAGTACCACGCTGGGATGAATTTTGTTCAAATGAATGACCTTGCCACATTCAATGTCAATGGAATCAAATGTGTTAAACCTTTAAATGACTTCTAAATAACCGAAAGTTCTGGAGAGATGATATTTGCCCAGTACTATGCTGGAATAAGACTACGCTGATGATGTAGATCGAAAAATGCTTGAATGAAAATCGGTCATATTTATTACAATGATTTACACTAGGGTAAAATGTGTTAAAAACTTTAACTACTTCTTCTGAATACATCAAAGTTATAGGGTGATAATATTTGGCCAGTACCATGTTAGAATGAATGGCTATAACGTTTGTTTAAAAAAAATAACCATCACCCATATTCAAGGTCACAATGGTCAGAGGTTTTAGAAACTTTAAATGATGTTTTATGACCTTAAAGAATGTTAATTAATTAAGATATAAAAATACCACCTTTTTAAGTACAAAATACATTTGTTGGTACCTGTTGACACACTTGTCATCATTTTACCAATATCATTGTCAGAGGTCTTAGTAATAATAATGAAATGATAATAAATATTACTACCGCATATATCAATACTTTTACGTTTCAGTGTAATCCTCCCCTAGTAGCGCAAAGTCGTTTGAGGCATAAATCATTCACTAGTAGATACCAGTTTAATTAACTCACAACCTGACGTCTTTTCTGATAAGTAAAGATATAAGAGCAATTGAAAATTGAAAAAACGAAGCGGATATGTGCTACACAATGATACCCGGTGTGCAAAACGTATATAGCCTGTTTTAACAGCTACATTTCTTAGACCTTTTTGATAAACGTGTATGGGATCCGATAGGTATGAAAATCGAAAATAAAATTCCATGTGAACTATCAAGGCTCCACCAGGGCCTCTTGCTAGAGGGCAACTGAACCAGTCAGTTTCACAATTGGATATGGTATGTCCATATAACGTACTCTTCCTAGTCATCCTTTTTATGTGTTACGGTTCATAATATAATGTTTTGTATGCTTTATATTCATTTTGAACACATTATAGCAAGAAATCATATTAATAAAGGCTTAAACATAGCAAAATTCAATGGAAAAACATGTTATATATAATTCTTATCATGCACAGTTTTAAAATAAAAATATTATTGACTATGAATTTCCAGAATTGAAACATGATACCAATTAAGATATATATTGTAAGTCTGCTTTTCTCCCAAAACCACTTAAGGTTTCCTCCCCCCCGGCTCATGGATAAACTTGCTAGGAGTTAATAAACATTCTTATTACATTTTTGCCAGTGACATATTGAAAATTATTTAATCTATAAAAGTGAGATTTGTCACTAGTGGCAAATATCACTTTTGCTGATTTGATCAATCACTGGTTAAAAACTACCTTGAGAAAAATAGCAAGTGACCCATATGATCAAAGCTATGTTAGCTTAACGATACGCAGGCCTCGAGAAAATCCGTCTCAGACACCAACCGTTTAACTGCCCAGAGTAATCAGGTCTGCGGGAGAAACACAACGTTTAATTCCAGTTAACTTTTGGAAGAAAGTATAAGAGAACTATAGTCATTTCTAACAGTGATTAAGTATAATTTACTACAAAGGTGGTGTTGATATTTGATCATCATGATAAGTGAAACATATTGCCCGTCCCTCTGACTGCCTGTGGTATAAGACTGCTATATGGCGAAATGTCGCGTGGTATTCTAACAGCTGAATTTAAGTTTTTGCACATTGTGACTTAATGAGTTGTTTGCAGCGGTTTAGAGTCGAGACACCGGCCATTTATTCTCCCTGCCTGACAAAGGAAATAGAAGTTTTCTTAAGCTAGCAAAATCAGTTTTCAATTACTATTTGTGTTCATAACAAACTTAGCGTATATTATTTACACTAAACCGATGAGTCGCATTCAGAATATTATAAAATATGGAGTTTGTGAAAGTGATGTTAATATATGATTATTATTTTATTGTCAGTTTGCCCAAAAATAGACCACTGTCTGCTTAGGAGGTGTACTTCTCCTTCAAACAACCTATGTGCCATTTGTGAGGGGGAGAAAAGAAGTTTTCAGTATTGGCGGGCTTACACCTCGGCTACAGATGGCAACAGAACTTGTAAACGTATGTTACATTTGTTATTTTTTATATATATAATTATTATATAGGATGACTTTTTCATTTGGCTTTCAAAATAGACAAATTTTTGTCTATGTTCAACAGATCATTTAACATGGCATAATTTAACAATTATTTTCATGCTAGAAATTTTGAAGGGACCTTTTTCATAATATCTTAACTGCAAATGAGTTCTCCTGTCCCGCATAAAACTTCATCATTTTTAATGTAGGAAATATTCCAATTTAAATGCATTGATGTACGCTAAAACAAACATTTTAATTTTCAGTTCTTACCGGGCAGATAGAAACTGGAAGTTTTTCATTATCAAAATGTATCAAAAACAAAGGATTATAAATGTGGAAACTTAACTATGCATTGAAGGTCAACTTTCAGTTTTGTTGATAATTCTCCCCCTATTTACTGATACTGAAACAGCATCTAAGCTGAACGAGTTGAAGTCAGTATAACTACACTACATCTACTGCGCTGTAGTTTAGCTTTACCTACCATGTTTTTGATACATATATTAATAGTATTCTTGGTTATGAATAAGAAATATGGGGATTCCATAATGCATATGATATAGAGAAGTTACATTTAGCATTTTGTAAGAAAATGTTATGAGTAAGAAAATGTACAAGTAATGATTTAGTGTATAATGAATTAGGAAGATTACCATTGTTAGTTACTAGAAAATTAAGAGCTATTAAATATTGGTTAAAACTCAATTGCACAGACAATTGTATTCTGAAGGCATGCTATGACGAGTGTGTGGGTGAAAATGATATTTGGATGAGTAATATAAAGCATGAATTGACGGTTCTAGGTCTTGAGTATTTGTTTGAGAATGATTTATCTGTGTCTGCTGCCTATGATGTAATAAAACAAGATATGCTTAATAGAATTAAAAACTCATCTAAAGGATTTTTGTACCAACATCT